>OU426855.1:4268587-4311087 GCA_911387685.1 Dolichovespula media | reverse complement strand
TATAAAATAAACTTGTACGCATGTCAAAGCATCCAGGTTTTAAACTATTGATTTATTTGTTCCAGGAAATGCGAGAGTAGTCAGGTCTTCGTACAAGATCATCACACCCACTGTATAGATACTTGCCGTTCAACGACCATGTGCGGAGAGGTGGTCGTCCCAGAGGACCACCTTGACGTAAGTAATTACTCATTACCCAGGGAAGTAACGCTAATTAAACCACTAATTTATGAGCTTCTCGAAACGCGAGATACAAGCCTCTCATTACGACTTCGGGCCAAATTCTACTGACTGATCAATCGGGATATGGTTGGTAATTACTTAATGCATATATAGGTACCAATCAAATTCTAATTTTCGGACTGATCGCGTTGGAATTATTAAGCAAATAAATAAAAAACAAAACTCAAGCTTCCTCTAACAAATCGCCTCATCGAAATCTGATTTCGAACTTCGAAGTTTAAAAGTTCTTTTTTTAATTCACCTGTGAGTTTTCTCTCTTTCTATTTCTATTATATTCAATCGATCGATCTTCGTTAATGATCTACGAAAAATCTTTAATGATCTACGAAAGATATTTTATCATGCCTGTAAGAGAAAAATTAAGAGCAAACTGAGCGACGTTAATTGGCCCGAGAAGAATTAAAGACGAATAACTTATTATCTCGACGTACTTCCATAGAGAAGATTAACGAACTACGCAAAATTATTTACTTCGTCCTTACCCTACTACGACTATTACACTCCGTAACGCTAATGGATAACGCGGTTACCCTACTTCGAACTAGCGCAGAAGCTGAGCGCTTATTTATGAGCGTTCATCGCGCGAGATCTCTTCTCGCTTATACACTTACCCCGGTCGCCATTATTCTACCTTTCCCCAAGTAAGTACCTCAGCTCGGTTGAGATCGGATTTCGAAATCGTTTATGAGTGCTGTAAGCAATACAGGAATTTACTTTCTCTTTTTATTTTATATCTAAATTTCTACGATGACAAATATTTCTCGAAAATATCGAAGAAAATATTAAAATTTTCTTTCGATTATGCGAGTTCGCGAAATTTTCCAAACGCTCTTCTATCGATCCTACAATTTTTCTAATACGTATAAAATAATTCAATTCGATGTTATGAATTGCGATATCGTCGTGCAAAAGTAAATGATAATTTTTGTATAAAATGTAATTTTCATGATAATTAATACGAAGAAATGAATAATATTTAATTGCTATATCGTTACAATGGCTTACTCCTAAATCGTCCTAGATATATCTAACTTCCGTCGATTAATTTATCCGATAACGAACGTTTTAGAAATGAATTATCGAGGAAACGATAACGGCGATGAATATTTATTAGCCGGCACTCGATCGGCTCTCAAGCGGAAGGCGTGAATTTCCGCGTTGATACCTTGAATTTTGCGATCGCAGGTGTGCAGAATTTGCAACGCAGTGGGTCACAATTGTCAGGTGGCGGAAGGAAGTAAAGCCGGTCCCGGAATCGATGGCGCGGACTTCGTATTTTATGTGTCCGCTATGCAGACTGAGAGATGTCACAAGGGATTGACGGTCGCTTATGCTGCTCACTGTCAACAGGAAGCTGCATTGGATCGGTGAGTGTATTTGGGCGCGCGCGCGCGCGCGCGCGTGCCTGCGTGTGTCCTTTTCTTTCTCTCTTTCTCTCTTGCTATCTTTGTCTGACTTGTATAATTCCCCTTTATATCTCCACCCTGTATCCCTGAGATTGAACGACAAAACAGACTCCTCAGAATGTCATCACCTTCGAGATTAAAATTCGAAATGGCGTTTGTG
Organism: Dolichovespula media; assembly: GCA_911387685.1. Classification (NCBI taxonomy): domain Eukaryota; kingdom Metazoa; phylum Arthropoda; class Insecta; order Hymenoptera; family Vespidae; genus Dolichovespula; species Dolichovespula media. The sequence continues at coordinate 4,309,278 of OU426855.1, read as the reverse complement.
AAGAGACGAACAAACTACATTTTCCATGAATAATAAAAAAGAACACAATCAGTACCGATTGATGCAATGTTTTTTGGATGCATTGCATATTATACGAGTAAAAGTATTTATTTAAGAAAAATGTTACAAAGGTAACATTAAGGGTTAAAACGGTGGTGGGGGTGGGGGAGGGGCAAGTTATGAAGATAAGAGATTTAAATGTTGAAAGAATTTTTGAATAATAATGACGTTACATGTTTTATTTATCAACGATATGCGAGAAACGTTAACGTGACAATAGAAAAATTACAAACAACGAATAAAACAAGCTCTGTTCTCAACTGTGTAATCTAACGTCGAATTAAATTTTGCCGTGCGATTTAATCACCGACGCGCTTGAAGCGAGCCCCTACTGTGTTACATAGAATGTAGCTAGGGAGCGATTTGGAACGTTTGATAGATACGTCGAATTTAAATATTCACTCCGATTTGCAAGGCAGATGCGAACGCGTATTGTCCACTATCTCGTATTTCCCCCTTACACCTCTCTTTCTCTTCATCATTGTGTCCTCTTCTCTCTCTCTCTCTCTCTCTCTCTCTTTCGAACCGTTCATATTTTTGCGATGATCGATTCGCGCATTCGAGTTATAATATAACACCACTTTATTGAAATAGAATATTTCTCAATACAGACCGCGTTCGCTTCGCTATATTCGCGTTTATCTCGTTCTACTGATTTTCCTTCTCTCTTTCTCTCTCTCTCTCTCTCTCTCTCTCTCTGTCCCTGTCTCTCTCTTTGTCTCTCTCTCTTTCTCTGTTTCTCCCTGTCTCTTTGTTTCCCTGTCTCTTTTCTTTTATCCTCGAACGTGTCAAATTCGAATTTCCTTCCTTTTCAAAATTCCCTCGTATTCGTTTCGGAGAATATTCGACGTGCATTTGACAAGTTGTATAAAAAAAAAACTGATTCGAGACATTAAATAAAAAATTGGAAACTCGATATCTTGCGTATTATTGCACGAATTTTTCGAAATGATTTCATGTACATTTCTTTAAAGACCTATACGACGACCCATTCTATTATTTTTCTTTTTTTCTTCCATTTTGTCCCTCTACTTCTTCTTTTCTTTATTTAATATATATATATATATATATATATATATATATATATATACCTTCATTTTACAATAAGCTTCACGTTTATCGATTCTGTTCGCGATGGCGCCATTAAAACGCCGCTTTGTGTCGACTCTGTTCCTCTGAAACGGACTTCCCTAATGCATTCGACGTAAATGAAATAAGGTCTCCATCGTGTTGCACTATATACAATATTACCTTGCACTATATACATTAATTATACAGATTGTTAAATTTAAACGGAGATGATGAAATATCTCACGGGGAATTGAAGCTATCAAAGAAAGAAAGAAAAAAGAAGACACTTTAACATGCCATTACATTGTTGTCGCTCAACACACTATTAATACGCTAATACTGTAAAACACGCAAATAATAATAATAATAATAATAATAATAATAATAATAATAATAAAATATATAAAAGAGACACTTCATTTATAAACGAAAATTATTACTCAGTCGACTTTCTTACTTATCGAAAACATGCTAATACGCTATATTGACTGTTCGAAGCAAGAGTGATAAATGTAATATATGTAAAGGAAAATAAAAAGCTCCATCATTGTTTATGTCTATAACGTACGATTTAATCGATTCGTACGGTGTCACATCTATGATACTATCGATTGAATAAGTCACGTACAATACACGTTGACGTGACTCCAATCCCACTAATTTATGGCTTTACCACACGAAACGATACGATATAGCCAGGTCATTAAATTTGTCACAACAAACCCATTATTGTACTATGAATAAAAATATATAGAGTTTTATTAAAAAAAAAAAAAAGACATTAACTTGACCTCGAAATCTCCTCCATTATTTCGTTTACACAAAAATTATGTCTACCATATAATGTGCCTCCTTATAACGAACAACTTTTCTACCAACGTTTTTCTTTCTTATTATTATCATTATTTCTTTTTTTTTTTTTTTTTCTTAATAACTTCTGTTTCTTCGTTCTCGTTCAAAAACGTAACATCTAATATGTAAAATGTATAACAAAGTTTTTTCGAATTTAAGTCATCGTCGATCGATTTAATTAATGTTTTCTCTTTCTCCCAATATTCCATAGAAAAACATATGTATACCGACAATATAGAGTAGAGAACAAATTATTGAGGTATACGTTCGTCACGAGAAATTTCAATTCGCGATTTATCCATTGAAAAGCTTTTACTTCAACAATATAGTTACCTATGGTAAAGGACGTATGTATAGAACGGGAGAAGAATCGAACGTTCCACGTGATTTAATATTTCCAAAGCAATCTATCAAACTTCCGTGAATATTTCAAAAGCATTACGATTTCTTCGATCGATCGAATGTAGTGAATTGAATTCATACGTCAGAGGCACGTGTGACGAATAATATATCAAATTCGACCCTTACGACGTCTTTTTATTTTCGTAATAACTTCATACAAGAGAAGGAGAGAAATTATCCATTAAATGACACTGGGTATATAGGAATAAGGACCCTTTAAATCTCTTAATTGCTAATTGTTTTAATATTTGATCTTTTCAGACCTATCGCAGGACACGCAAATCTTTGCCCAGGCAGTATCAGCACGAAGCCTCAGGAACTTGAAACATTGTTGAGCACCGTCAAACACGAAATTCTTCACGCTTTGGGCTTCTCCGTCAGTCTTTACGCCTTTTACAGGGATGAAAACGGTGAGCCTAGAACACCGAGAAGACCCGACACTGGGAAGCCTCCGTTGAATGAAAAGTAAGTATGACAAATGGGGAAAAAAAAAAAAAGAAAATAATGAAATATATACCCAAATATTAAGAGATACTTTTTACGACGAATAACCGTTATTATGAGTGAACGTTCATCGATAAAGTTATTTCTTTTTTTCTTTTCTTTTACTTCATAAACGAAAATATTTCTTTAATAAATTATTTTCCCGTTTAATCGATCACTTCTATTTATTTAGTCAATACTTTTATTAATTAATGATAAGTATATTGTGAAATAAATGGTCAATATGTATATATTGATATATATATATATATATATATATAGATACATATATACGAATATTTGGGTCAGTATAAATAATTAAACGTCAGAATTGCGTCACTTATATTATTCACCGATATTTTATTATAAATGTTTAAAAATACTTATCCAACAAATTAGCAGCCTTAATCGATGATTGATGAATTTTATAGTAATCAATTATTCCAACTAATTTCTAGTTCGAACTAATTGAATCTAACTGGTTTTAATTGGATATCTATACGAACGTTGACAAGTATATGGTGAACACGTATGAAATGATAAAACGCGAGTAGAAATGAAAGGCGTAGACGACAGCGTAGATTACTTTGACGTTTCTATCGCATTTCCAAGGAAGAAACAAGAAGGAACAATGTCGTCGGTGGCTACAGCGATCCATCATCCAACCTGACGACATTCTTCCATTTCTTTTTTCCTAACCCTTTCCCCCTCTCGGATCTTCCACCATCTTTCCCGTGTATCTGCCTTTAAAATTGGAAAATTCCAGCTTTCCTCGCTCTCTTATAGTCGACGAACCGTAACGAACCGTTCCAGCGAGGAACACGTCGTTGCTACCATCGTGCTTTTTGCTATTTCCTTTTTTTTTTCTCTCTTCCTCTCACGTTTTCCACTCTAGTCTCATCTTTTTGCACATCCTCTCTCTCTCTCTCTCTCTCTTTCGCTACTTTACATCTCGTCGTTTTTAAAAATTCAACCCTCTATTCTCGACGTCTATACGCTTCTAATATTCTCCATACCAACACCTTAGAGTATTCCGAAAATATTTTCTCGTATTTCTCGCAATTAGAAAAATTGATCTTTCAATTACGATCAACTTAACGATAATATTTCCAATTTAGCCCACGTTGATTACGTTATCTCAAATACCCACATCTATCTTTCCGATAAGCTAACTCGTTAACAACGAAATTAACCGTCTGTTTTTCTTCGATATCGGAAGAATATTATTACACAAATAAATATTTATCCGATTTATTCTATTACCTTCCTATCTATAGATCCTACCTTTGTATGTGATATCGATCGGAAGAAAAGTATCTGCCAGGCAAACATTTTTACAAGATTTATCGTATATGTAACTCCTTTCTTGTATTTCTTGAAAGCTAAACAAATATAGACCTCCCGTTTATATAATATTTCATAAATGTTTCTATAAATCCGATCAACGATACGTCGCGCGTTGTTCTTTGAATCGTATAATGTTCTCATTAAAAATCGACGGTACATTATATATTTCTTTCTTTTTCTTTTTATAATAATTCCTCGAAGGAAACAATTCGCTTAGAATTTTATACAGCGATCGATATCCTTCCAGTTTCGCCAAGCTTCCATTATTTCGTAAACGTTCCAAGATATAAACGAACGAAATAGATAGATAGAAAAAGAGGTAGAAGAAATAATAGATAGATATAGAAAGAGAGAGAGAGAGAGAGAGAGAGAGAGAGAGAGAGAGAAAGGAGTAATAGGTAGATAGAGAGAGAGAGAGAGAGAGAGAGAGTATACATTCAAATGTAATAATGTTTTTCACCTCGTGTTCGTATTCCGTGAAATGACCATTCACGGATACATCCGTCATGTCGAAATATGAAAAGCGATGGCTGGCTCGCTGTCGAAAACAGCCTTCTACTGCTGTGCTGTATCAATCATTCTGTTCGAAAAATAAAAAGAAATACCGAGGGAGAGAAAAAGAGAGAGAGAGAGAGAGAGAGCAAGAGGAATGCGATTAAATTACTCTCCGGATATCTCCAGAGGTTTTTAATCGACTTTCGAACCACCAGTATTCATGTCACGTAGGACGCGATATTTTCAATGCTCCAATGGTTCTCCCCGTAATAATGTCAGATTACACGTGTCACTAGAGATTAGCGTAGATGATTAGAAATATTATTGAAGTTGTCCATATATATTTTTCACCATGGATAGCAAGATATCAGTTTCATTAAAAGGTGGATACGTCTGTCTTTTCAATGTCCTTATAATACTTGAAATATTTTCAGTTCGTTTATTTTTTTATCTTTTTTCCTTTCCACTTCCTCCTCTCTCCCTTCCTCCCTTCACTTTTGTCGACGATAAAACTTCATTTTTATTCAAATTCCAAAGTACGTCAACGTATACGCGGAGGGGGAGAAAAAAAATTCGTTTTAATTAATTCCATAACGAGAGATAGACAAAGCTGGTTCTTTGTTTTCTGTGTTTTTTGTTCCTCTCTCGCGAAAAGACCTTAATTAACGAACGCGATTAATGGGAGAAGAGGAAGGGGGAGGGAAAAAAAGGAAGTAGAAGGAAGTAATAATTTACCGCATGTGCGCAGATTGCAAACGCATCAGTGGAGCGAGAGCACGATCAAGACCGTAACGAGGCCATATTGGCAAGTGCACGGTGGTTACGTCGAGAGGTCGATGCAAATGATCGTAACGCCACGAGTTCGTGCCGAAGTTCAAGCACACTTCAATTGCCCGGACTTGGAGGGTGCAGAACTCGAAGATCAGGGTGAGGATGGGACGGCCTTGACGCATTGGGAAAAGCGGGTCTTCGAGGTTGGTAATTTCCAAAATTCTAACTATACTTTTGAACGCGATTTAATTGAACCAAGACGAAAAGTTATCTTGCCGAATAATATCTTATTTATTTATTTAGAAATATTTACGATACGAACGAATGATTATTATTATCATTTATTACGATACTCCATTAATACTTTGCAGGCGGGCACGATTTTGCTCGTTTAAGAACGTATAGCGAACACAGATCCACATTTTTTAACGTGCCAATAAACTTGATAATTTGCGAATGTTATTCAATGTTTTCAAGTAACTCAATTTTGTTAATAAAAATATTGACTAATTAAATATAATTTTATCTGTCACTTTTCTATACATGAAAAGAAAATCCATTTTACAGATAATACTTTCCCGGACTGTGATCACAGTAATCTCCTCTCGCCTGCACAGTGTTGAACAGTTCTAAAATGTCATCGTAATTAAACAATATTTCGATCAATTGTGTATCCAAAAATTATGATAATCAATTTACGAACACAAAATATTGTTATACCCTTTGAAAAAACGTACAATAATTAATAAAGAATATTTGTTCTATGAAAGAACGAAGCTATGACTGGTACGCACACTCAAAATCCAGTTTACTCGAGGATTACGCTTGCCTTGATGGAGGATACCGGTTGGTATAGTGCAAATTATTCGATGGCGCAAGAACTCGGCTGGGGAAGGCGTTTGGGCTGCGATTTCGCTATGAAATCCTGCAAGGAATGGATATCCTCGAAATCGTCACGTTTATCGTGAGTATCATCGTTGAATTTAAGTCGTCGACACCGTATTCGAATGGTTATCGTCGGAGAATGGCCATGTTTTGAATGTTCGCATTGAAATCTTATCCCTAGTAAGAGACGTGAATTCCTTCTCCTCGCGTTTTGTGTTTTTCTTCGAAAGAAAGCCTATTTCGTTAAAAGCATCGTCGCGTTTTCTCGCTTCTTGCTTGTTCAACGCGTAAGAAACTTGATTATCGTGCACTTTAATACTCGACTGTAGTTACTCGCGTAAAATCGTTGCCTGTGAGAGATCTGAGATCCTCCATTTAATGATTTGAAAGAAATAAATCCATCTTTCTATTTCTTTCGTATTTGGTTTTTTTTTTTTTTTGTTTGTTTTTTTCCCGATGTCCCTTTCACTTACCTTCTCCGTTTTTATTTCCTATCCGATACAAGTTTTAGAAGAAATAAATTTGTATCATCGTTATTATCACTTTGGGGCGATTAAATTATCGATCTTTTTTTTCCCTATCTATGTCCGCAATCTCTTTTCTAAATAAAAAAAAATAAAATAAAATAAAATAAAAAAATAACTCTATATTTCTTTTCTCAAATCTCTTTCTCCGGGATAACGTAATAACGGCAGAGTGCAAAAGTGAGTAATAAAAATTCTTGGGATGAGAACGAGGAGGGGAACTTTTGAAAAATGTACGGAATCGTTGCGAGATCTCGTTACGGTTCACACCGTCTATTACTTTCCTAAGACATTTATTTCCTTTTCTAGAGGGAAATCGATTCATCCTTTCTGCAATAAAGTGAAGCAAGATCCATTGCAAACCGAGTGTACGGATGATCGAAGTTCTGTAGCTTTGTGCAATTTGGTAAAACATCCTCAACCCTTACCAAAAAAATATCAGGTAGGTATACATTAGATATCTATGTCTTAATGTTTTATTTAAATTATAATTATATATCATTATAATCGCATCATTATTTTCAATAGAATTTCGATTCGATTCCACACGTACCACCTGGAGAAGAACAATACTACGGTGGCTCGGTGTCTCTTGCAGACTATTGTCCTTATATCCAAGAATTTACGTGGCGAGCTCGAAACATTGTCGTCAGAGGATCTCATTGTCTTTACGAGGATAACAATCCACGTTAGTATATAACCATAGTAACCAATATAGTATCGTATATAGTAATTTATACGCACGAATATCTATAAAAAAAAAAAAAAGAAAATTCACGTTGTAAATTTTAACTCCATTAAATTTGTTTACATTCTAAATAACGACTTTCGACGTTTTCACATTAGATCCGGAAAAAAATTTCGCTCTCGAGAAATACGGATCGCAATCGAGATGCTTCGATCATACCAATCAAATGTGGGAGGAGAGAACGTGCAAATTGGCACGTCAATGGCAACATTGGGGTTCTGGTTGCTATCAATACAAATGCGAGTTGGGTCGTCTGCATATTATGGTCGGTGCATCATCTTAATGAGCAATTATCTTAAGTCATTAATAATTTCGCTGGCGAAGACAGAGAGTATATATTATTACACGTGGATACTTTATAACTATCTATTATTAAATGTCATTACTTTCGCTCTAGGTGGCAAACTATAATTATACCTGCTATCACGCTGGTCAAGAAATAGCAATCAGGATAATTCAAAATGGTTGGCTGCATAAAGGAGCTTTAATATGTCCACCTTGTAAAGATATCTGTCAAGTAAGACGTTTCTACTTCCTCTACGCTCAATTAGAATAGAATTATATTAATAATGGCCCTATCAAAATGACTTATACTTTTCTATCAATCACTTTATTAATCCTCCAATCTCTTTTAGGCCGAGCTAAAAGCTCGAGGCGAATGGTGCAAGCCTGGCGATGAACATCCACCTGCAACTTATTATCACAGAGACAATCTTTACTGCTCATCAGCAGAAAGCTTCGGCCTAAACTTAGCAGTTATCATTTTAATCGCGTATCTCTTTTTCGTCGTTAGATGATATGACGTTGTCGAATCTAGTACGTTTTTTCTACGATCATCTGACTCGATAAAACGGCAATACATTAACGATCGTTCATCATCGTAGTTACGTTATGCGTTTAGGAATCACGATGTTCTATACAGAAGGTCTACATATACATACATAACGCACATAAACACAAACACACACAAAATATCGTATGTCGAAAATGTTCGTTGCGTTCTTTAAGCCTCGACAAACTTCGACCCGATAAAAAATACATTCTTCTAAGCTAATACTTTAGCTCTCGAGCATACGGGTAAATTCTATTTCAGTCTAATTGTTTCTGTAATATTCCGATACGTTTCAATATATATTTATATATATATATATATATATATATATATATATATATATATATAAAACATAAAAACCTGAAGATTTTCGTTTAGAAATACGCGGAAACATTACTAACTCTTTAATAGTTTTAAAATCGGCTCGTTTTGATTGATTTTGTTGTTGCTAGATTGTTTTTCTTTTTTTTTTTTTTTTGCTTTTTCTAGACTGAAGGATGACAATGAAATCCTTCTAGTGTTATTTTTATGCGAAGAATATATATATTAAGGAATCGGATATATTCTTAAACATTTTACAACGCGAATGAACAATTCGTAATAGCGTCGTGAAATGTATCTAACATTCTATATCTTATAAACTTACTAACATTCCCGTAAAATCTTTAAGAGCGAAGTGAGACGATGCATTTATGTATATGTATGTACCTCCATCTTCGTTGTACAATGATTTTTTTTCCTTTTTACGCTTAATATTCAAACTTGTAAGTGAGAAACAATGAGTCATATCGAAGTGTTTTTTAAAAGACATGTAGAAGGGAGAAGGATGAAACGACAAAGACACGTGTGTCCAAAAGGTTCGTACGTATTTATATACGTTCGACGAATTTTAAATAGTCACACAGGGTCGTTGGTTGGACAATATTTATATAGAGTCGACATCCTAAACTTCTACGCGAATTAATTAACAGATAAGCTGTAAATAATTTAACGAAAGAAAAAAAAACAAATATATATATATATATATATATATATATATATATATATAAATAAATATACATATAATAAAGATAAATTTTTATGCGTATAGAAGAGAGAAGGCTTGCGTATGAATAACCAAAAAAAAAAAAATAGAGAAAAGAAAAAGAAAAAGAAAAAGAAGAAAAGTGAAGAAAAGAAAAGAAAAAGGGGACGATTAAAATGATCGTAATTAATTATCATAAATGTATTAATAAACCTAGCTGTTTCACTTTCGTTTTTATTCTAAACACGTAGAGACTATAATAATAATAATAATAATAATAATAATAATAATAATAATAATAATAATAATAATAATCAATCATAATAATAATAATAATAATAATAATAATAATAATAATAATAATAGTAATAATAAATAATAATAAATAATAATAATAAATAATAATCGTCTTAGACGATCGTACATATTCTAATCGCTTCGAGAGAATTACATTTTTGCGTTTTGCTCTTAACCGGATCGGTAACTAGCATCGAAGCATTTTCTCTCGATACATTCCAAGGAAAAAAAAAAGAAAAGAAAAGAAAAGAAAAAAAAAAGAAAAGAAAAAAAAGAAAAGAGAAGAAAAGGAAAGGAAAGAAGGAAAAAGATAAGGTATAGTTTAATTAATTAAACTCCGATTAGATAAGCGATCGGAAGTAATAATGGATTTTATACTATACCGAGAGACAGACGTTATGCGTAAGTTCGTCGAACGTCAGCCTTTCTTGTATAGATACAAAGACACTTAATCTATACTTTTGTACAGATACTATTAATGTTTAATAAGTAGTTTACTCTCTGTATTAAAAACTTGAAAGCGAGTGTGAGCGTTTTGATGCGAGTACGTATGTACGTATGTGTAAGTACGTTTGTGTGTGCGTGTGCGTGTGTGCGTGTGCGTGCGTGCGTGTATGTGTGTGCGTGCGTGTGTGTGTGAGTGAGTGAGTGAGTGAGTGAGTGAGTGAGTAAGCGTGCACTTTAAAACAAAATACGTTTCAAATCTTTTGAATGTGCCGTGGAGTCTATCTTGATTTCAGCCATCGTGCTGTAGAATTTCTATTCGATAAAAGAAGAAAATAAAAAAAAAAAAAAATAAAAATTAAATGAATAAAAGTAAAAGAACGAAGATAAAATCTACACGTTTGACATATAACAATCGGTCCGATTGCGTAAATCCTCGCGTATCCTGAAATATGAGGTTTCTAAATCATCTACTTCTAATCGCTTTTACAATGAATGCCTACATTCAATTCTGTATTGTTTATTACGCGACATAAAACGTTCTCCGGTTAATTGAAATTATTTGGAAAAATAAAAAAATAAAAAAAAGAAACGACTGATAATTGTGTCAACGATAAAAATTTTTTTATGGTCGGCCAAAAGTTCAGGAAAATAGGGAGTTCATCCTGAAATTTCTATGCCTTTAATTAAATCATCATTCCTAGCATGCAGGGTAACCGCTTTCGCCGTCGATTACTTCAGATTTAATTTCGATTAGCGACACGTCGTATTTATATATACATATATATTACATGTATAAACATATATGTGTGTTTATATGAACATACACGTATGTCCTATCGATAACTTCCGTCTTTGAGTACATGTGCCATCCCTGTAAGAAAGTAAATTATAAAAATCCTCTAACGTTAAGCAACGGGGACCGAACTTGTTTCTTTTCGTTGTTATATACGAGATGTATGTAAAAATTATCTGTTGATAGATTTAAAAAGAGGAAAAAACGAAAAAAAAATCATCTATAATTAAACGGCCGAACGTGGGGGAATTTAATTGATGAACCAACAATCCATAGGCCGTTTCCGTAGGTTACTTTTTAAGATGATCCTTTTGAAAAGAAAAAGACAACTACATAAGAGGATTAAATTATCGAATAATAATTGAGATGGTTGTGAGTGTTACATTTTTCTCAGTAGATCTTATCTTCTGGCACGACGATCGTCCGGATATCTTTTTATCTTTCGAAAAAACTTCGCAAGTAAAATGCAAAAGCTAAAAAAAGAAAAAAGACAAAAAAGAAAATAAAAAAAGAGTTGCAAAAACGATGTTATGTACATAAATACAAAAAAAAGAAAAAAAAGAGAAAGAAAGAACAGTCGATTTCTTCACTGTGGGACGATTTTATTCCAGAGATTTATATTTTTGCGTGTTCACGAGTATATCGTAATTGAAAAGGTGTTAAATTTTCTCCAAAAAAAAAAAAGAAAGAAAGAAACAAACGAACAAACAAACAAACAAACGTATTTCATATCACGCGCTTCACCACAGCGAAGAATTTATCTGTCCGAGATCATGACTGATAACGAGTCCAGATGAAAAATCGATTTCTTAGAAATTAAGCGATTTCATTGAAAAGATACTCGTTAAGTGCTCGGGCTATCGTTCTATCTAATTAACGTGTATTTTTCTTGTAAACTGCCGCCGAAGAGAAAAATGTATAGACGAATTGTAAATCGCAATCTCTCCAATTCCTCTGATAATTCTGTTTTTATGAATGATAAAGATGTATACAAGATAATAAACGTTTAAATCTTTAGAACGTCTTTTTTGTTAATCAATTAAAAATTCACGTCTAAACGTTATCCATATAAAAACGACTATCATTAACTTATACAAAAGAATGACAAGTTTTATTTATTTCCTTTTTCTTTTTTTTTTTTTTTTTTTTTTTTTTAATCAGAGAATACAAATATATTTTAAAAATCAACACTTGTTTACCTATAATGCGACGTAGTAGAAGCAGGTTCGAATAAAAAATTGATTTGATTTTACGCATCTATCAATATTATGAAAAGCCTATTAATTGCCTATTTCCGTGTGTCTACGTGACGAAAGAAATTAAAAATTAATAAAAAAAATATTACGATGTCTTTATGAGAAAATCTGTTATCCTTTAATCGTTTGTCGTTACATATATTTTATTATGAGACAACTCATTTAACAAATTCATCAGTTTTCTCGTTGCATCTATATAACGATCGCGATCTTTTATAAACAAACACATTCATTCATATATACACGTTTGTGTACGATCTATTACTAATCATTTTATATCTTTCCTTTTTAAACGACACACTAATTACGAGCGTACAAAACAAAATCCATCTTAATGTTTTCGTCAGCTTTTAATTGCACATTTTTTATTTAATCGTTCTTATTCCTTTAAAACCAACGATTCCCTTTGTATCAAACGGCAAACATTTATTCATTAAAAAAATGTCTATTAAACGACAGCACTATGTACCGATCTGTAAATACTTACTTCAGTCATTTCATAAATAAAAAATATCGAATATACTTAAGCGGACTATTTAATAATCTCTAAATGAAAAGAAATTCCAATACCTTACAAATTTTGAACGCCATCTAACGATCATACGTTTGAACCACTTTTCAAAGGAACACTTCTAACGATAAGAAATATTCCTACCTGCTCGTATAAAGAAATTTTAGTATGTGTGTGTGTGTGTGTTTATGCGTGCGTATACCTGTGTGTTTCTGTGTTTACATTCAGCGCTATCTAGCAGCTTACGCACGAATGCACTGGTTGCATGCATTACTTTCGTACGGTGGATGCTTCTAACGCTAGTTCGAAAATTTTCCTGTTAGATAACGCTCGAAGTTTCGCGACATCGTTGTCGTCGTAAAAATTCGAAAAAAAAAAGGAAAGAGAAAAGGTATAAAATAACTAAGAAGAGACCTTAAAAAAAAAAAAAAAGCAAACAAACAAACAAACTAAACTGATCGAAACTAAACTAACCGAGTTTATACTTCTATTACAAGAGATAAGTAATAAGACGATACAAACCTAACGATATCACAGCATCAAGTAAATACTTCCATAGGATTCTTTATTATTTTCTAAAAAATGATTTCCACAAACGATTTACATTGATTAGTAACTTGAAGACTGCTTTTTAAATGGCCTTGACGACTCATTTAAGACATGAGATTGCATAGAATTACGAATTACGATTTACTAATTATGACGTTGTTCTTCATTGCATTAATATTACATACTCCAAGAAATGTACATTGTGCGTTTTATAATTCCTTCCACGAGAGAGATTCATAATATAAATAAAGAGAGAGATACACTTATTAACCGACGTTATCGTCGTGGTCTCTCCGTACTCCATTCAGGCACCGCGGACCCGATCTTGTCCTACTTTCTCCTTCTTCGTAAAAATGAGAAAGAAATAATAAAAATAACAAACAAACAAACAAACAAATATCTCTGTCATATGTCCATCGCTGGAAATCCCGTTTTACGTTATCTTATTTCGTAAAAAACAAAAAGAAAGGTACGGATTTTGACATCCAATAGATCCTCTGTCCTACATTCCAGTTATAATAAACAAAAACAAAAACGAGAAAATAAAATTCTCTTTTCGTTTTATCTTGTTTTTTTATTTTCCTTGGTAAGATCATTAATTCTTCGTAATTTCTAAAATTCGTCTAACAAAATATCCTCTTATATTTCGCAGTAACGACAACAAAGAAATAATAGAAGGAACGAGAACTAGCTTCGAATTTCTCTATCCTGCAGATCGTCGTATTTCTCTCTTCGCGAAAGTAAAGAAAAACGAAAGATATTCTATCGTTTCTCCGGCAAACGATGTTATTTTACGTTCTCTTTTGTAAAATTAAAAACAAAAAAAAAGAAAACAAAAACAAAAAGAAAAGAAAGAGTGAAAGACTCGTCTAACATTCGTCCGACGTAAAATCTTACTATCTAAATTCTCCTTTTTCGCAAGAGAAGAAAAAAAAAAAATAAGAAAAATAGAAGAAAAACAGAACGATAACTTCCTACGAATATATACATACATATATATATATATATATATATATATATATATATATGTATATGTATATATTTTTTTTATCCAATAAATTCTGGCCTACATTCACTTTGTCAAAAATAAAAAGAACATAACTTAGTTTCTATGATAAAATTTGGTGCCTCCTCCTCGTTATATCTAAAATTCGTCCGGCACAAGATCGGGTAAGCTGAGAAAGCTGGCGTATTTGACGCGTCTCTTTCGTCGCAAACGTCGGCAAGTCTTCGAGCTTTCGATCGTCCCATTGTTCTCGTGATAAGAAGAAGAAGAAGAAGACATGTCTCGATGGGAACTTTCCCCTAACGATGGGACAAGACCCGTCGTCGGCCAGACCGAAGAATATTCGCCATCGTAGATTCTTCGTCGATCTTGTCCTTGGATCAGCAGATGAAATCCTGCCGCCACGCGATACTAACTGATGTGATCCGGTGATCCCGGATCGTCTGTTTGCGTGGCGGCATCCCTTCCTGTTGACAAAAAATATTTTTCACATTTCCAATAATCCACCATCTCGTTCGTTTGTGTTTTCCCACAGCTAATTGATCTCATCGGCTAATTTATTTGCGTATCTATCGTTATATACATACATATATATACAGGTATGTATGTATATTTAGCTGGTTTCACAGAACGAGTAAATATACCGTTTGACACGAATGTTAATTGTTTATTAGGAAGTTAAAAGCAAATTGATCAACCAGTAAATTTAGTTAACATCTTTGTAAACTCGTTTCGGTACATAAGTGAATATAGGAAATGATGTAGGATCAGAATCAACGGTAAATTTCACTGATTTACCGTGGATGAGTTAATTTTGCCATTAATTACGAAAAAGTGGCTGAAATGAAAGACTATTGAACATCGAATCGATTCATAAATGAGTCCTATTTTATTTGTGACAAATTCCCCAATTATAATAGAATTTATTTATGAACTGATCCAGTAGATTGTGGAAAAGCGTAAAAAAAAGAAAGAAAAAAAAGAAAAAGAAAAAATATACTATACCCATAACTTAGACGACTTTCGTAATCACAAACTTATTATTAATAATTGTCTAACGGACCTCACGTGGGCGTGACGTCACCGCGTATCATATGTCCGGTTTCCCATGGAAGTGGCGATGGATTATTGGCCAAAGACGAGGACGAACATCTCGCCATGGAACATCGATCCATTGAGCAACGTTCCAATCCTGAAACAAGAATACCTTTGTATAAAATGTATGTACGTTTCGTATCATCTATGTCGTCCCATGCAATGACACTTGTTGCTCGATCATCTTCCCACGCGGTCACGCGAAACTATTATCAGTTTGTACGAATCGTCCGTTTAATCGCAAATCACAAACTAAACTCAAACTTTCTCGTCGATTCTGTCAAACGTCTCGCCGTGGATTAAATACGATCGAGATGCAACTTCTTTACTAATACCTTCATCGTATTTTCTACTTGATAAACTCGAATTAAATATCAAGTACTGCTATACTTCAAAGATCTATATATTTACCAAAGATCTAAATATTATCCAAATATTTACGTAGAAACTTTTCGATAATTCTTGTCAACGATTATGTTAAATATATACATATGTAAGTACGTACGTACTTAAATATTAATAAACAAGTAACCATTTAGCGATGTTTTACGATCGAACCATCTCGTAAAAGGAGGAATACCTTTTCCAATACGTTCGTCAAGTAGCAAAATTCCTTTAAATTTTTTCTAACGTTCTCGACGAGGACGTGACTTTGCGCGAAATAGACCAGACATGTAGGAGAGAATCAATAACGCGACTGGCGTAAACGAGCTCTCTGCTCTTACCAACAACGCTCGAGTTTTTCTTTTTCTTTTGTTTTTTTTTTTTGTTTTCATAGTGAGCATCGGCGCAACTTATATATATATATATATATATATATATATATATATATATATATATATATATTTCGTTAATAAAATCAGTATTGGTTCTAGCTCGGTGATCGGAAATATTCAAAACGTTTTTTCTTTCATCTCTCTTTTTTATCGAAGAAAACTTTCCCAATAAGCGTTTGCACGAAAACGAGTAAAAAAGAAAGAATCATAAGAAAAAAATAAAATATATATATATGTAAAAGTAAATAAATAAATAAATAAATAAATAAATAAATAAATAAATAAAAAACAAGCACGTACCCGACAAATCTACTCCACTGATACTGCAAACGTCGAGGCCGCCGGTACTAGTAGCACAACAATGCTGTTTCGGTCCCAATGGCTTTGATCTGCAAAGAAGCTAAAAGAAGAAGAAAAAAAAAAAATAAAGAGAAAATATGAACGTATGAACATATCAATCAATCGACGAATTATCATCGATAATTCTATTGTTAAACCGCAAGAACGGATAGTCTCTTTCATATAAATCACATTTCATGCTATCTTATATTTCTTTTCGGTTATACGAATATGTCATCCTTTATCTGATGAAACGGAGAAGGATGCTTTTCAAGAATCAATCGACATCTATCTATCTTTCTGTCTGTCTCTCTTTTTCTCTATCTGTCTCTCTCTCTCTCTCTCTCTCTCTCTCTCTCTCTTTCTTTCTTTCTCTTTCTCTTATCCGTTTGCGAACAAATAAATCGGCTGGTGAAACGGCGCAAGACCACTTGTCAAGCACCGCACGCGATACGATCGTGTAGGCTCCGTATAAACCAACGTAACAGAGAGAGAGAGGGGGGGGATGGGGGGGTGGTGGTGCAGGTTTTCCAAAGATGAAAGATTTACGATGAGGGGACGACCGTTTCGGAATTCATGGCCTGCAAAGTCGAAAGGGGAAGATGCATTGTCCTGAATGTAGGATGGAGAAAAAGAGAGAAAGAGAGAAAGAGAGAAAAAGGAGAAAAGGAAAAGGGGCAGGATACAAGAGGAACGTTTCTCGTTTTTTCCTCATTTCCTGAACTGAATTCGAAAGGAAAAGGATGTAGAAAAACGTGGAAGGTTGTCGTTAAATCGTTAAACTCACGAAATGTATCGCGAACGAGCGAAGGTAACGCCCTTTCGGATTAAATAAATTCTCTAGGAATTTCCTTCCTGTCGAAGTTTAACTTCTGTTTGTCTTTCATGTTTGTTTATTCAGTTCTCTTCCTTCGACGTTTGTTCTCGTTTCTTCTCTCTCTCTCTCTCTCTCTCTCTTTATTTTTCTTTCTCTTTACTCGAGAAATAAAACGAGAAAAATTTTCGAGACGTTTGTTTCAACTCTAACTTTCTAACGTTTTCTTCTCTTTCAAAAAATAACGATGGTAAATAAGCGAGAATAATAGAAAATAGTTTTGACATGTTTAAAATCATTGACGCGTGTTTACGCGTGGTGTCCCACGTGTAACGGATTTTCCCCAAGCAGACTTTATTTCGCGATTCGATCGTACGAATCCGTTGAAAGATAAAAATTCGAATGAGCTTACTTTATGATATTGTACAAATCCTCTCATTCACAATTCCGGTACAGATGAACAATACCGCATTTATTTTTCGCTATTATTCAGATTGAAATCGAACAAATTTTCATTGAATTCATATTTACAATAATGTATTTCAAATTAATATGTACGAATATAATGACTTAAAATAATATTATTGTAAACATTTTCAATGGATTCGTGGTTAAAAACAAAGGAGAAAAACAATAATAAATTAATACGATTCGAATATACGATTAAAATTTATTCATAAAGAGTTAAAAAAAAGAAAAGAAAGGAGAAAAAAGAGTAAAGAAGGGAAACACGTCGGATTTAACCTCGACGTTTCTTTTAATGCAGTTTTACTATTACGAAGAGAGAACAATAGAATTGATATTGATAAAATTTATTAATCTACAGAAGCGTTAACGAATGGTACCAAGATAATAGTATCGTTTCTCATTGCAGTTTCACTTCCATTGGAAAACGTTTCACTTTTTCCACTACTTATAATTCCAAGAGTATTTATTTGCATTCGATAAAAGTCTTTCACTATTTCAATATACGACGTAATCGATTCTTTTGATAATCCCATAATAAATGTCGAAACCCGATCGTATATCTCCTGCGGAAACTTGCAGTCCATGCGTTAATCCTAATACCGTAAATATACTCCTCGATCGTTACGTATCAGTTAACTTTAATTTATAGAGACATTTTTCCCATAAAAATAAGTAGTATCCCATTTAACTTGATCGATCGAAATTATAAATATATTATGTTATTAAGTATCCCGAGAAGAAAATAATTTTTTTCTTCCATACAAGAATAATTTTCGTTCGAATAAATTTCTAAATCATTTCGTCGTATTAAATGCATATCTACGTAAACATTATTTTCGTTATCGTACCTTAGTATAAAGTAACTCCCTCGATATTCGTCGGAAGTGATTGTTGAGCAACCAGTAAAGAAATGGATTCCAAAAACTGTTGGAAAGTGCTAGCCACGTGGCAAGAAAGTCAAGGAACGGCGGAGGCTTGCTTCCGGTGCAAGCTGCGACGACTTCCTGAATCGTCCAAGGCGTGACCATTACGATGAATCCTAAACTCATCGCTGCCATTGTTCGCGACGCCGAGGTTGACAATCTTCTTTCATGAGCGACGAGCTGAAACACGTTGATTGAACTTTCTTGTCAAATCAAATATCGACGACAATTATATCAATGGATTTCGTTTGGAGATAAAAACGATGAAATTCGTTCGAATAAATAAAAAAAAAAATAAAATAAATAAATAAATAAATAAAAAGAAGAAGAAAAGAAGATGTATTAATCACAATGAAAGTAACACGAATATCGCTCGTCCTAATTTCGAGCTAACAGTTTGATGGTCATTCTAAAAAGAAGTCGTGAGATCGATAACACCACCGATAATTATTCTCGCGAATTCGTTTAATCTAACCAAGCGTTATCTCTTTCTCCTTTTTTGATTTTTTTTTCTTCTTCTTTTTTTTTTTTTTTTTTCTTTGCTTGGTTACTATAGTAAATTCAACGTAACTATAACCGATGGAAGAAGGGATTGGGCCAATAGAGTGGAAGATCCTTTTTAAACTGGCGCACTTATGGCTTCGATCGCGAACACGCTTGCCAAGAGCTTTAGAGGAATGAATGGATCACCACCCATCAGGTCTGCGGACCGTCGTCCTTGAGAAGTTAGAAAGAGAGAGGGAGAGAGAGAGAGAGAGAGAGAGGAAGACTCGCGACATAGCCGTCTCTCTTAGGCCGGCTTGACACGGTTAGAAAAGTCCCTAAGCGCTAAGCTCGTCAGTGTCAAAGCCTCTTCTCCTGCAGCAGTAAAGGGATTACCAGCCTCCTCGTTTGGGAACGTCACCGTGTCCCATATGCCTCTCTCTCTCTCTCTCTCTCTCTCTCTCCCTTTTATTTTTCTCAGACCTATACACGTATCCTTCTATCTTTCTATTTCGTTGAGTCCAGTCATCTCGACATGATGATTTTCACGCCTCTCCTTTTCCCTTTGGCTTCACAGGATTACCAGCTTTAATACCGAGGTAGGTACGACGTAAAGAGAGATCAATGTAAGTAAGGAGGGACTCTTGAAAACTCATAACGTCATCATAAAATTGATCAAAAACTGAACTCGAAAATTTCGATTTCTATTGGAACAATCAAATGAATTCAATCGTAGAATTAAATTACATTGGCGAATAACGATGATTCAATGTAATCGATCATACGAAAGATAAATATCTCATTTCATTTTATTCACATTTTTATAACCACTTTTGCTTCGTATCACGCGATATTTTATTTTAACATGCATACGCGAAAATATGTCCTCCGTAATGTTATCTCAGTTACGACTATTTTATACCGTATAGTGGTAAGAAAGAAAATTCGTTTAGAAGGAAATCGTAGCGAAAAGTACGACGACGATTTCAGACGACGGTTTATCGCATACCAAATGATCATTAGCATACCCGATCCTTTTGGAAATGCAGAACGCGGGACAAACTATTACCGCCGAAATATTTGCATTTCGATCCGATTTATCGTCCGAAAATTGCCGAGCTCGCTTGCACGCTTCCGTGATTACATATTCAATATATTTACGTTTGCAACCAAAATATTTGTTTCGATAGTTCACATTGAAAATAAAAATTGAAACGAAAAGGAAAAGAAACAAGAGAGCAAAAAATTAAAAAAAAAATTCGTTTAAAATTACAAGCGAGAAATATTCATTTTACATTTATTAAAATTATTTAAGAAATGTAAACGAACAAAAATAAATAAATTTGATCGAAATATCGATCAAACGATTTCCATAAGTATTGTTAGCTTCGCTCAAACTTACTTACTGGAATAACATAGTTCGGCTTACCATTGTGTATCCAGGCAAAACTGGGCAATATTCAAGTATGGTATCAATGACGTATCATGGACGAACCAACGATTTATTTTATACTATAGAATTGTCAGCGTTCATGGTCAAGCGTATATATTCAATATCGATTCGTATTCAAAAGAATAACTACTGCTAGATCGAACGATCGAAACAGATTAGTTTACATTAAAAACAGACAAGTGCATTTGTCATATAACGATAATATTATCGATCATTCCATCATATATACGCAGAAAAATAAAATATAGTCCGAAGCGATTGTTACTCCTTTCTAAAACCGTTGTTTCTCTCGAAATTATTCGAAAACGACGAATAGCTAAAATGTTTTGGAAAATGATAAGAGAATTTAATGAGGAACACGGTTCGCATTCTCATCGTCCCTTTTTATTACGAAAAGAGAAGAATCCCTAGACTGGAAGTACTATCTCCGTTGGTGGTACTGCGAGAGAAACAAATAGATGCGCGAACTCTTTCAAGGGAAGGAGGGGGAGAAAGGGTAAGAAAAATAAACAAGGTCTCATAAACGACGAGTCGAAAGTCATTAAATTGGCGACAACGGGACTTGGCTTTACTTCGTGGAAAAAACTCTTTAAATAGGGGTTTTTTCCTTTCGTTCCTTTTGGAAGAACGAAACGTCTCGTTATTTGTAAATGCCTCCGATTTATTTTTTCCTTTCTACGTTACATGCAAGCAAACAAGGAAGCAAAGAACCAAGCAAGCAAGCGACTTTTAGAAAATTTTACTTCTTAACTTTCGCTATCGTTCTCTCGGTTTCCCGCACAAAATTAAATGGCCCTCGAGCAGTTTGCTTAAAGTGTATAAGTACTACATCGACGCTTACCATCCTACGTACGTAGATACATCGACTAAAACGAGCTTCCGGCCATAAGATAGACGAAAGTTTCACCGAAGTATTTTCATATATTTCCATCGACATAACTTGTTTAGTAAGTCTTACCGTACCATGATACGTTATAATGTAGTGTATACCCTTAGGACTTTTCTATTTGCATTGTGAATAATTTAATTGAGAATGAATGCATCGACTGTCGATTATCGATACGATCTGTAGCAATCGAACAACGAAAAAATAAACGAATCGAAGTTATGATATTGTAGAAACATGTTTCCTCGATCGAGTGAAAAACTCCGTATAGAATATCGTTCGTTAAAATAAAATACAAAACAGGCAATGTTCATAAGCATTTGGAATTCCTGTCAACCCTTCCAATAATAAATTTTAACGAATGGTCAAATGTGCGAATCTACGATATCAAATCGATCTAAAATTAATAAATCCAAATAACTGTTAGGCATGTATATATGTGTTTCAAGTACGAACACGAAAACAAAATAGAAAAAAGGAAGAAAGAACGAAAATAAAAGGGGAAGAAAATTTTTACAGTAGTAAAACCTACAAAAAGTAGGACGTATATACGTAAGAGTATAAAAAATTTCAATAATATTCAAACACAAACATACTGTATTAAATAAAACGATAGAGAATAAAACGATATCATGTTAACAATGGAAAATAGTCGAACGCAGTGATACTTTTAACCCGCGGTATAAAAAATGTCTCGAATCTCGATTACATGTATAATTCACACGGATGCTCGCACTTTAGTAGCTTCCATTGGAAGCTTTGCACACGACAACGAACCTTTTACATCTTCCAAGATAAGCACGCGAACAGCGAGTTTGTTCTTTCTCTCTCTCTCTCTCTCTCTCTCTCTCTCTCTCTCTCTCTCTCTCTTCCTTTTCCTTCCCTTTCAAGCTGTATATATGTAAAATCTTATACATCGACACTTCCGCGGCCTCGAAAACACCTTTAGAAGACATTCCCGCATCCATTGACCTACATCGAAGCTGCGGTGGAACGGCGGAAGGCGGAATATAAAAGGAAAGAGGAAGGAGAATAAAGAGAAAGAGAGAGAGAGAGAGAGAGAGAGAAGAAAGAAGATGCGGCCGATTTTCTTATAAATAAGTTGCCCGCTGTGATGTATGCCATTAAGGTACGATTTTCCCTTCTTCTTTCTACCCTTTTTTTTCTTCTGCTTCTTCTTCAAAGAACGCATAGGCGTGCTATGAAAGCATTTTTTTGCACATCCACACATATATATATATATATATATATATATATATATATATATATACATATATCATATACATATATATATATACATGAGATAGTCCATAGTCCATTCAACTTGAGTCCTTATCAAAAAATTTGGGGTAAGGTAACAAAGCGCGTTCTGAGGACGCGAAGGAAGTTTCCTTTCGAAAACTTCGTTTCAAACTATTTTTGTAGTGACCAAGGGACAAAATCGAAAGAAACTTCGAGAAAACTTGAGAGTAGAAGTGTGAGAAATATATATATATATATATATATATATATACATATATATATAGAGAGAGAGAGAGAAAGAAAAAGAGACAAGAAAAGGAGGATATCGAAGGACATTCGATATCTCACGCGTATTTCCGTCCCTGTCTTCGAAAGTTTCATCAACGAGAAAGTAAGAAAAATGAAGGAAACGTAGAAAGAGAGAAACATAGATCGTATCGAATGAATTCTCGATATAACACATATCCCTCGTTTCTATATTGATCATTTATCGCTCGTGAACTAGCATTGCCCATTTCAAAATGGGCTATCATAGATATTCCTTCCATTTTTGTTCCCATCGTTTTACAAGAATCGTTTCACCTAGTTCGTGAACGAGCGTTGAAATTCGCGACGAAACGAACTCGATACGCGATGATAGTGATATTTATCGACCAGATAGCTTGTTCTCTTTCTCTTTCTCTCTTCCTCTCTCTCTCTCTCTCTCTCTCTCTCTCTCTCTCTCTCTATCTCTTTCTCTCTTCCTCTCTCTCTCTCTCTCTCTCTCTCTTTCTCACTCTCCCGTAACAACGAGACGACGATGGGAACGACAACGGAAATGCTCGCTCGACTTCCGGATGTGTCATTAAGCTCGTTGCACTCCGATCTCCCTCTCTCTCTCTCTCTCTCTCTCTCTCTCTCTCTCTCTCTCTCTCTCTCTCTCTCTTTCTCTCAACTCCCTCGCGTTGGCTCTCCCATTCGTCGTTATAACGCCGCGAATAAAGCCGCGATAACGACGACGTCCTAAATTGATAAAAATGGTTGTGCTTGATCGTGGTTCCTGAATATCCTAGTCTTCGCTAACGAAAATTTTACATGGTGAAAAAGAAAAAAGAAAATGTTTCGTTGAAAACAAGTAAAAGAATCTTTGGTAATTATATTTCCTTATAAAATATAACTATCGAACAAATCTTTCCATTAATATTCCATGGAAACGAGGTTCGAGTACTACGTTTGATTCCGTTTTAACAATTGCATTTAAATTATTTTAGATCGGAATTCGTTCTTTAAGAGGAATCGCATGGCTTGATACGCACGTGTTTCATTATCTGTCCTCTCGTATTTTACATTTATGTCTTCTTTTATGCCGCGTTCCGATTCATTTTTATTCCGATTCAATCATTAAGACGTAATCGTCTCTTAAGGAAATCTTTAATCATATGCTTGATATTTTACATTTCTGCATAAATAACTTTTATCTAAATGTACTATAATAATTATATATTATTATTATTATTATTATTATTATTATTATTATTATTTAAAACCAAGAAAGTTAATTACTGTCCTATCTCTAACGTAATTACGTATATCTTTTCTATTATCGAGAACAATCAATAAGGAAATTATATTGATAACAAACTTTGCTTGCTTTCTAATCCCCTTAATATTCAGTTTGACATTTAATTACCGATGTTATTTCACGTATTAGAAATATATTCTAACACAGTGAACCGTCCATAACCTTAGCTTAACGTATATCGATAAGCAAAGCGTTAACGATTCGATATAATCAAAGACTCGACTCTATGTCAACGTGACGTAATCCTTAAGTTCTCGATGGTCATGGACGCTTTGTTTTCCCGCCCACTCGTAATTTCCTTCAACGATTTATCCCGAACTCTTAATGGCATGGTTCCCCCGTCTTCTATCCCTCTCTCTCTCTCTCTCTTTCTTTCTCACTCTATCTATCTATCTTTTTTACTCTCTCTCTCTCTCTCTCTCTCTCTCTCTCTCTCTCTCTCTCTTTCTCTCCTACCAATTTGGGACATCGCTCGAAAGCGTCGTTTTGTTCCATCCCCCTTCTCCCGGCAAATTAAACCATTTATTAGGTAAAATTTATTCCACCGTTAAACTCGTTACTCGCTTCGATCGACCGATAAGGGCTTTACAGGGTAATACGACATTTAAAATGCCTTGATCTAGCGATTTAAAAGGACACCCTTATTGAAAATGTTGTCAATTATAATAATAATAATAATAATAATAATAATAATAATAATAATAATAATGATGATGATGATGATGATAATAATTTTGATAATAATAATAATATTAATAATAATAATAATATTAATAATAATAATAATAATAATAATAATAATAATTCAAAACTATTGAACTATCTACAACATACGGTCAACTGCGACGAGAGTCTCTGAAGAGAAATATATTACATTTCACAATAATACTCACCATTTATAATATATAATATGCATTATACATTTTATTACATATTATAAATTTCGAATTGTTTACTTCACATTCTTCATCGGATTCATGCATTTTATCAGATCATATACACACTGTTAATTATTTTATACATATATTCATTCCTACATACATTCATACACGCATACATACATACATATATATATATATATATATATATATATATATATACAAGAGGGTTCACCGAGATTCTACGAATTATTAAGATTCTTCAAATTCTTTTCTCATTACGTTTGTAAACCCGGAAAGATCAAGAATGCTCATGAAATAAAAGAAAATGGTTTCTATCAAGAATTCTGAGATAGTTTCCTCTTACCGTACTATTCCCTTTCCTTACTTTATATCTATCTCCTTTCTAATACCACTAAATCTGCATCGTGCATCGAACTCTCATTTCCTGTATCTCTAAATCTTATAACGATTCGTTCAGAGTACACGAACTTGACGAAACGAGAGAATTTAACGATCTGACATTATTCTTGGCCGATTATCGAACCGATCACGTTCCATTCGAAAACGATGATTGTATGGGAAGAACAGCGCCGATAATGATCGCAATAACGGACAATTAAGAGAATGCAAAACGAGCTCATATTTAATAATAAAACATCTTTTACTTTTATAACTCTCTCTCTCTCTCTCTCTCTCTCTCTCCCTTCTCTCCCTTCTCTCTCTATCTCTCATTCTCTCTCAAAT
Organism: Dolichovespula media; assembly: GCA_911387685.1. Taxonomy (NCBI): domain Eukaryota; kingdom Metazoa; phylum Arthropoda; class Insecta; order Hymenoptera; family Vespidae; genus Dolichovespula; species Dolichovespula media. The sequence continues at coordinate 4,283,260 of OU426855.1, read as the reverse complement.
TACAATATTATTCATTACGATATGATCTATATGACTGTTCGGTATAATAACGTTTACGATGCATCATGATAAATATGAGGTAGACATTTTTCTTCCTTTTTTACTTTTTAATCAATCTATGCAAACGCTCGCATCATTGATATTATTAATGAATTATTTATATGTGTATGTATGCGTGTAAATGAATAAATGAAATATTGATGAGTTCAAAATTAAAGCAACGATTTTTTCTTTTATGCTTTTGCCTTTTCAATTGATACCTATCGATTTTTATTTTCATATTAACAAGTATATTTTTTTTTCTTTATTCTTTTATTATTATTTTTTTTTTCTTTTTTTTTTTTTTAAGAGAATCAGCTGACACCTGACAGTAACTTTAAATAATTTTTCGCGGGAATCGATCAAAGAACGTAAATGCCGTGTATATCGGAAAATAGTGTATGTATTCCGATCACACCCTCGAACGTTTATAACCGATACGATCCACTTAACTTTGCACCGATGAATTATTTTTTTATGGCAGTTAAACTGTTCCCTGAGATTTATACTAACCGATGCAATTTATCAAAAGAGTGAAACTTCAAAAGTTTCCGCAGGAAATTACTTCCCATGGATGGAAAGGATCGTCTCCATCGACTTAATTGATGCGCCTTTAACTTTCTCTTTCTCTCTCTCTCCATCTCTCTCGATATATTCCGCTTCGTTCTCGTAATCGTTAGAATCCTGGCAACGTTAAAACTAGTCACGCGTGTAACGCGACCAATCGAGAGGCTTTTACTTAACTTAGTTTCTATTTACGACAATTCATTTACTCGAGAGAAAATTAGAAATCGACTAAAGAATCGAGACAGAAAGATCACTATACCTTTTCTATCCTCTCGCTCATTCCTTTATCTCTCTTTCTCTCTCTCTCTCTCTCTCTCACTCTCTTTCTTTTTCTCAAATGCACTTAATTTATTTAATAAATCAAAGTATTATAAACGAATGTTCTCGATAACGCATTGAACGTCTATCCAATAGTATCAATTCATAATTGAAAAAAAGAAAAGAAAGTAAAAGAAAATGAATGAAACATAATTTATTTTCCCACCATAAAATTCATCCTTACGAGAAATATATATACTTCCCATTTACTGTACCCACTCTTGAAGCCGTAAGAGAAAAATCCGATTTATTAATGCTACGCAGTGACGACTCTTTAAAAGACGAGTAAGAAGTTAAGCATCTTAACGTCTCGTCAGTATATTTTCCTTGAGAAGCATATTATAGTATCTCGAAAAAAAAAAAAAAAAGAAAGAAAAAGAAAAAAGGAAGACTCTATTATAAGAAACTACTCAAAAGTGAGAGAACAAACAAAAGAGAGAAGGAGAAGGAGAGGGAGAAGAAGAAGAAGAAGAAGAAGAGGAAGAGGAAGAGGAAGAGGAAAGAAAAGAGAAGCAATAAGAATATGACGGAGAAACGGAATACTCCGCAGGAAGCAAAGGCCATCTCTGTTTTTTCTCTCTCGATCTCGTTTTCGTTCCCGAAAGGACGGCTAATAAAAGGAAAAAGAAAGCGGGAGGTGGAAGAACGAGAAGTAAAAAATAAAGAAAAAAGGAAAGAATAAAGGGACGAAAAGGAGAAAAAGGGGGAAGAGGGAAGATGAGGTCGCTGCTAATGTCAAGATAAATGCGATTTCCTCGGACCGCCGGAACAAGCTGGAAGAGAAAAATATTGTTTGCTATGAAATCTAGGGCGCACATCCTGGATGGGATGCTGTTTGCGTGCTGGTACTAATTCTGGTGATGGTAATGGTGATGATGGTAGTGGTACATGGAAACTGGTAGTATGCTTTCGAACATATTCCGATGCTTGTGTTCTACTACTAACGGAAACTATAAAGGGTGAGGTCAAATTCTAAGAGATAAAGGAACAGAGAGCGAGAGAGAGAGAGGGGGGAGGTGGAGGGGGGAGGAGAGAGAGAAAGTTTCTCGCACGGTCCTTGTGCCAAATTTTCAGTCCAACTCGTCTAGTGGTGGACTAATTAACTAGGTTAAGCTTACGGAATTATTGAATCTTGTAGGAGTAAATATCGAGTGGTACAGCTTCTGAGGGAATAAATTAGAAACAAAAAGAAAGGGGAGAGAAAAAGAAAAGAAGATATTTAGAAGAGAGAAAATTCATCGTTACGCGAGTACTTATCTCTCTCTCTCTCTCTCTCTCTCTCTCTCTGTCTCTCTCTCTCTCTCTCTCTCGTTCTTCCTTCTTTTTTCTATTTTTTCTTTTCTTTTTTTGGTTCCTCTTTTTCTATTCAATATTCCTTCTGTTCAAAACGAATCCCCACGAAAAGTCAATCTTTTTACTTTATGAAAGGAAAGGAAACAAAAATTACCCGGGATTTTATTGGAATATTGTAGAGAGTCTACGTAAAAAGGTCACGAAATAATATATACACGAATTATACATACGAAATATGCAGAGAAAGGAGAAACGCAGATAAAACGTATCGACGTTTTTACCACAGTGTTCATTGAGCAGAAGACAAATAAAATATAAAGAAAAAGAAAAGAAAAGGAACAAAGAAATAAAATTATCTTTCGCCTGCTCGAAGCGACATTCGATTTCTTGTTCTCCCTCTTCCTCTCTCGTCTCTCCTACACCACCAACCCGATCATCCCTCTACCAATCTTTAGGTATCCTTCTATCGGTTTTGTTTGTTCTGCCGGACGGACTGTAAAATTTGAAAAAAATCGTGTCCTTCAATAAAACCGACAACGGTCGATTGGATATTGAATATTCATGCGGGGAGAACGAAGTTTCAACGCGACGCTAGATAGAACACGCCTACGTTTAATTCTGCTTAAATATGCACGTATAAAAAAGATTATCCATGGATTTACTTCTTAATCCTACGAGTTAAGCGGGATATTTACTCATGAATTTGTTTTCGTTTGTTTTGTTTTAGTTAAGCAACCATACCGAATAATTAGAAACATTCGCCGTAACATTTCGTCTCTCGCACTCTTTTTTCTACGATTACTCCCACATATTCGAAGTTTTTGTCGATTTCTAAATCGTTCAATAATCCCCGAAAATGTTTCGCGATTTTTTCATTCCCTCTTTAAACGAAGAGACATTGTAATTAAATGAAAAGGGTGTAATCACAGCATATCCTAATTAATTCGAGTGTCAAAACGAATTCACCTCCCCTCGTCGGTAGACCATCTCTCGTTGTACGCACATACCAATGGTGACGCTTTTTATCTCGCTATACGTAACGTCGAAATCGCATTGTTAATTTCAAAGTTAACATGCAAATTTTAATAAACGCATAGTTAACGTAACTATTTATTAAAGACAAAACAAAAAACAGAGAAAAAGGGAAGGGAGAAAAATGAAAGTATGAAAACGTTATCGTAATTTTTTGTTTTGTTAATGTAAAAAAAAAAAAAAAAATAAATAAATAAATAGAAAAACGCAACACTAATCCTTAGCTAAAATTATCGCTGGAACAAAATCCATTTTTCACGGAACGATAATTTACGTGAGCTTAACGTCAAAAAGTTCTCCGTTATAAAAAAAAAAAAGAAACAATAGCCAAGCTTCGGAAAAGTTCACGTTGCCTCGTTGTTTCTGTTTGTTCACGCACATGTGTACACATCTTCTTTTTTTTTTTTTTTTTGTTATTATTTAAAAACGTGCCAAATATAAAAAAAAGAAAGTAAGTATACCTACATAAAAATGTGAACGTAGATCTCAAGAGAGATACGACCGTGGTCGAACACAAAGGACACCAAATGGGAAAACTCGAAGGGACAACGCACAAGAGAAACGAATGTATGATTTATATGAATTGTCAGGTTTCTTCCTTCTTCGTTTTTTTTTTTTTTTTTTTTTTATTTTTGACGAAACTTTTTCAAAAACACGATCGAATGAGAAAGATGGAAAACAATGGAAAATTCAGAAAAATTTATTTTACCACGATATAAGGATGGAAGTTTCGTTTTTAACGTTTTACGCTTTAATAGTTAAGGAGAAAATCATCGAAGAAAAAAAAAAGAGGAGAGAGATCGTTTAAAATCCGACGAAGTCGAGTCTCTTGAAAATGACTCTATCAGCGTTTTGTATTTTCTATTGTATACAATGTCACGACTTACCCTCTCTATGTGGCCACCGCTAACGATCTCCGGCGTGTTAACGCAGACCACCCTCTTCAGGCGTAGTTTATTAACGTGGAACGCCGAGCCATAACAGTACATCAACACCATTGTCGTTGGAAAGTAGAAACAGCAGCATGCGAGAATTCTAAAAAAAAAAAAAAAAGAATTCGAAGAGGGAACGAATAGAAAGAAGAAATACGTGACTCCTTGTTCGTCTATGAAACGATCGATGTTAATTATGAGAGAAATAATAATAAGACCGAAAGAAAGAGAGAAAAGCCGAACTCTATTTTCAGACGGAAAAAATTATACAGACGATCGATATAATGGCAAATTTAATTCAATCTTAATAAATGATAAAGCTCGTAAACAGAATAAAGATTATTAATCAAATGGAATTAGATAATAAAAGTGTGAATTGTGTCTGGGTTGCTTCTAGATTGCGTCTAGGTTGAAAGGATAAAAGTAAACGAACGGAGGGGAAATCAACGATCGTCATAGAAAATAATATTTCTTACAAAGCCTGTATTTGTAGAAAAGGAGAAAAAATATTGAAGGAAATAGGAGGGGGAGAGGGAAAGATAAATAAAAGAACAAACAACGAAGCGTCATAATCGGACGGTAATTGGTTCCTAGAGGGTGCCAGATGAGTGGGGAGGGTGGGAGGGTGGGAGAATGGGAACGGTGAAAAAGCGAGGCTCATATTGACTCATTTACATCCCTTTACAAACGCGATACCTAAGTGAAGCTCTGGCGAAGAAAGGATCGCAGGCGAGAAGGCCAGAGCCATTGAAGTAGTAGCCACCCCTTGGGAGAACCAAAGCACCGAAAATCGCCAGGCTTGCTATCCAAGTGGTCGACATCACTGCCACACAACCCTGCCGCATGTAATACTGTGTCAACACACACACACACAAAAATCGTCACTCACACGTTTTATCATCAACCATGTTCTGTCATCTATGTTATACATTATACATAGATGCGTTAATAAGCGCATTAAACTTATTTAAATTACGTACTTATAAATATGTATAAAGATACTTACGTATGCGATATACAAGGCGTCGTGTTTTAATCCATAAATAAGGTAGATACGTATTATTCGAGTATATTGACATAGGTACCATTAAGGATTAAAATTAAACACGTTCCATACGCATATACATTCCTTTTTGCAACATAATCTTATTTATTTTTTAAGTGAACTATTTTCTTTTTTCTTCTTTTTTTTTTTTTTTTTTTTATACTTGTTAAGAATTCTCAGTATTAAATACTTACGCAAGATCATCTCGGAACGTGAAACATTTTCAAACGTTTTTAATATACTCCGGTATTCAAAATAATACGGTACTCTTCGATTCGTTCGAATGTAAAATTTATCATGGTTCCACCTCTTACGGAAGATTTTGCGGTTAACCATCGTAAGTTTTCCCGACGAGTTACTTTTATCGTGGCGATAGATTTTACGAGCACGGATTCCTCGACGTGTTAAGTGTCTTCGAGATTACGACGATTGACTCAGACCACCGCCTTTCGAAGGGTGCCCTCGTTCGAATGATCGCCGATATTTTTCGGGTACCTCCCGTGATTTCCCGTGAACGTACGAGAACTTTTATCCTCTCTTATCTTACTTCTTCTCTCTTTCTTTCTTCTTCCTATCTTTACCGACACTTTATCTATTTTGCAAAATCTTTTTGCGAAATCTTTTTACTCGTATGAACATACGCAGAACGTGCCAACTAACATCGTTATACGTATTATTTCATTAAATTAACAATCTTACGTCGTTATTGTTCTAATATCCTCATTTTTTCCAATATCACACACGTTCCCAGCTTCAATGAGATCTTTTTATTTTTAAAATCAATTGAAACATTGCCTCCTTTAATTAATATTTTCTTCGTTCGTTATTCCTTTTTCTTTTTATCGAATCTTAGATAACTTATACCGCAATTAACGTTTGCCCAACCCTTTACCCATCATCGATGCCATCCGATTTAATTCTCATACGCATCTACGAGTACATTTTATAAACGTATAGACGTCTCAAGAGAAAGACGCCATTGTAACTCGTGTAATTCAAAGTTTGTGAAGACAAAGGCTGCGTTACCGTGCGATTTTGTAGTTAATGCGGGACAGGTGCGAAGCAGAGTATTTCTTGATAAATGCGGGCTGAATGTAACGCAAACAAACGGAATGAAGAAAGGAAGGAAGGAAGGAAGGAAGGAAGTATCACAGAGACATATATTCTCTTCTCTGCGAAGGAACTCGAGAAACATTTCAAGACGTTTACATCTGTCTATTTCTCTGGCCGATGAACACGTTCTTTTTATCTCTTCGTATCAAAGACTCAAAAGAAAATCCAATAAGTTCTCTTCTATTCGTCTTTCCCGCGGAAAATTCACATTATTTTTGCAATTTCAACATTTGTTTTGAAATTGCTTGTTTTTCGAAAAAAAACAAAAAATATATCTATCCTATCGATAAATACTTTTCATTTCTATACATTTTCACGACTTCTTTCTCTTCATGCTCTTCGATTCATCAACCTTCGTTGAAAGAGAAAGAGAAAGAGAAAGAGAAAGAGAGAGAGAAAAAAGAGAGAAAGAGAAAAGTAAAGAAGTGATCGAGGTGATGATCGAATTTACCGGTGCCAAGGACCGTCGTTGCGCGATCGAAAGATAAAAGAAGAAGATTCGTGAGAGATCCTAGAAAGTCCTACAATCGAAATAGAGGTGAGAGGCTTCTATTTCAGTAGGAAATGGAAGGGTCGGTGATCGGAAAGACAGAGAAAGAGAACAAAAAAGAATAAATGAGAGAAAGAGAGAGAGAGAGAGAGAGAGAGAAGAACAGAGAGATGGAGGATCAGTTGTGGAGAAAAAAAGAAATAAAATGAAAAAAAGAAAAAAGAAAAGAAAAGCTATAAAAGAGAGTGAAACGAGGGAAGAGTCGAACTAGAAAGGCCGATCATTCGATAGGCGGAAAATTACGAAATGAATGGACGGCATGAGTCAGCGATTCGACGGAGTGTTCCTTTTACGAACCCCTGCCTTTTATACACGGTGTACCATTCCTTCGTTTTTCTTTTTTTTTTTTTTTTTTTTTTTTTTTTTTAACGCCCTTTCACCTTAACGAGCCGCGCGTTCTACGGCCAATCGATGTTCAATCACGACGATCTCGATGAACGATAGACGTACGTGATACGAACAATGATAATATGTCATTTCGCGATATGATAACTATTTCATCAGACCTATTTCTATTCTAATAATGGGATATTTCAATTCAATACATTCGAGCGTTATAAAAAAATCTGAATATTGAATTATGACGAATTATACTAGTTACGACGATACGTAAATTTCGACGATGTCACATCGTTACCATATTTTCATATAATTATTATTATAAATACAACGACGAAAATTGAAAGAAAGTACACGTTGGAGGGAAAAGAAAAGAAAAGAAAAAAAAAAAGAAAGAAAGAAAGAAAGATTTTCGAAAACTTACGATAACAAAGAAAAATCGTACGTGAAGAGCGCTGAAGAATAATGAAAAGTGTTCTTTGCCGAAGTCAAGAAAAAAGGTTGAATTGAAACAATACGAGACAATCTCGAGCGTTAACATTCCACGATAGGAATTTTCTGTAACAAGTGTTAAAAGAGACACAGTCGTTTTTGCGAAAGTCTCTTTAACGATCATCGATCCTGGTTTCCGTTCACGGGACGACGGAAGTAGAGAAACCGCAATGAAAGAGGAATCAGGGTAGCCAAGTGGTAGGAACAACCCCCGATATTTTCTCAGCCCGTTGCTTCGAACTAGTTCGACTCGTGTTAAACGGCGAATCAATTTGCCTGATACTACCACCGTCGACTCTACCTTTCTTTCCCATTCTCGTTCTCCTTTTCTCTCTCCGTCTCTCTCTCTCCCTCCCTCTCTCTCTCTCTCTCTCTCTCTCTCTTTTTCTCTCGTTCTCGTAGCATATCGATTCTCGAGTTTCCCGATAATTCTTCGCACGAAACGTGTCTCGTCGTGCTAAATTTTCACACGCTCGTTAGCAAAGCGTTCAAGTGTAAAATTAATACGCCATTACGAAATATTACCAGACGTGGAAATGAGAAGAAAGACAAAGAGAGAGAGAGAGAGAGAGAGAGAGAGAAATGGAAAATGTAATTAAACATTGGAATTGTACATACTTAAGGAATAAAAGAAAGAAAAGAATGAAAATCTCAATGGACTACATGTTGACCTGAAAATTCTTTGGCTCGATAATAAGTCTTTCACGGTATCGTAACGTGAAAATTATTCGTGAGAAAAAGTGTAATTTACTTAGGAAACGCGACGTCGCGCCATAGTTACCATTAAATCGAACGAAATTACGAACTCCAAGAACGGCTGGTACATCTAATTATTCATTTATGTTAATGTCTTGGATCGAAGGACGGATCCAAATAATGGATCACTGAATACATTTCGAACGGGTCTTTGCACCTTTCGATATCGTTCCGTACTTTTTCTTTTTATCTTCTTTTTTCGTTTTTCCTTCCTCGTCGATCGAGCATGCAAGGCGTAAATGCTTTTCGTTTGTTCAAAAAATATCTGCACGTTTCCTTACCTTTTATCTTCTCTCTTTGTTTTTTTTTTTTTTTTTTTTCTAACAAATAAGAAAATGTACGCTTCCTAATAATAAAAAAAAAAAAAAAAAGAACAACTATTATTGGTACTAATAATCGTTATCTCGAAGTTCGTACGTTCGTTCGTCAGTGAACGCAATAGAGAAATGAAAAAAAGAAATAGAAACATTGGAAATGTTTTATTATTGTTTTCGAACTAGGGACAATGAACTTTCTCTATCTCTTTCTCTGACTAAACGCGTGTAAAGGTAATTCCCTCGGTGAGGCGTAGGAAAGGAAACGAGAAAAGTGATATTCCATACGGGGAGAGAGGAGTTCGAATTCTCGCGTGAGAAAAGAGGATTCCATGCGAGAGTTGGCTAAAGGGAAGAAAAGAAGAAAAAGAAAAAAAAGAAAAGAACAAGAAAGGAGAGAAAAAAGACACGAAAAGGAAAAAATAAAAAAGAAAATAGAGAATATAAAAAAGAAAGAGAGAGACAGTGAGAGAGAGAGAAAAAAAGGGAGTCGGTCGAAAAGGCAGAAAAACGAAAGAGCTAAAGAAGGAAGGAGAGAGAGAGAGATAGAAACGCTATGATGGAAAAAAGAGAGCGATCTCGATCCTTCTTTTCTTTCTTTCTTTTTTTTTTTTTTCTTTTCTTTTCTTCCTTTCTTTACATCTTCTTCTTCTTCTTCTTCTTCTTCTTCTTCTTCTGTCCTTAAAGCTTGAAAATGGAAAGCACGATTACGAGAGGTGAGGAGTTTACGGGTATGGAGGTGGATAGGTAGATAGGTAGATATATCGTCTCATGTCACGAGAAAGCTCGATTTACGCTCGAGACGATTGACGTGTCCCGTCCATTGTCGCAAGCTCGTTCGTTCAATGCAGCACCGGCGATTCCCCATCCTCGAAACTTGGGATTGATAACAACGAACTATTGGCGAAACGTTCGCGCTTCTTCCTCGACGTTCTCATCCTTCTCGTTTTCGTAACGATCGATATACGCGATAAAAATCGGAGTAACGACGACGTGACCGTCTCACAATGCTATAACTTTTCCTTTTCAAATTTACCCAATCAATATTAAATCGTCGCACTGTAAAATCATCGCCGATGTGCTCTCATTACGTTTCTTTAAAACTTTTGAGTCGACTCTTACGTAGCACGGGTCATTTATTTAATAAAACGCAAGTTGATAAGTAGGATATCAGAATAGGAAAAAAATAATATCGGAATTGGTCGAAAACAAACGAAGAAAATAATTGCGATGATCCAGGAAATATTTCTTATCGATTTATTTTATATTATTACGAAGGTTTGTTTTCTTCCCATTCGATTAGACGCCATTTTCTTATTATTTTAAAGAAAACGATTGGTTTTCTACTACGATAGAAATAAGGATTACTCTGTAAGGATGGATCTCTTAGATACGTAGAAAAGTAAGTTGGAAGAAAGAAAGAGAGATTCGACATGGCGAGAACTATGTCGGTTGGCAAATAAATTTCCTCTGGTTTTACCCGTAAAATCGTTACGAATTCGTGGATTATTGCCAAGTGTCGGCCGAATGAATAATAGTCTTCCTGCGCGTTCTCTTCATTAACGATGCGTAACTGCGATAAAGAATAAAAAATAAAAAAAATAAAGGAATCAAAAAAAAAGACATCATTCTACGGCTATCTTCTTCGTGACATCGCATTGTCTTTCGACACCTTTAATTTTCCGAAGTTGCTTAATTCTTGTTGTAATCAATCACGTTTCGCAATTAAACGCTCAATGTAACGAAGCTTAAAGGAAAATAAAGATAGAAAAAGCGAATGTTCGCTGCACTAATCTAATCTCACGAGCAATAAATTTTCGGTGTAGGAAACGAAGACGTCCGTGGATGAATTAAGGTCTCACCTTTTTAGAAGAATGCCTGTGATAACGATGAGGGTGCAGCATGCATACGTAACGGTCGATTGCCATGCAGACTAGTATGACCGCACTTTGTTGGGTCAGAGCGCCTCTGAGAAGTGCCTGAAATTAAACATTCATCTTGAGAGAGTACTAACGATCTTCTTGTCGATTTATAATGATTAAATCGACACGTGTTCTCTTTTAACTTTAACCACTTTCCTCGGTATTACTTAAAAAATGTTCATAGTTTCAAATTCAAGCTCGTAAATTTATAATTTTTTCTTTTCTTATTTTTCTTTTTCATCATAAAGTTACGAAGAAAATAAGGAATTCTTCTCGTAAAATTTGCTTCTAATACATAAATTAAATAAAAAAAAAAAAAAAAAAAAAAAAATGTAAACCTAAATTAAGCAGTAAGAATGAGCAACCATTAGATCTCAAATTTTTTTCTATTCCGCACGACGCATACGGCATGCATTCCGCGCTCGTGTACAACCATCATGACGTGTTACACGCAAATCGGCTGATAGGCACACACTGCGGTTAGCCGCGAGTCCCTCAACGTGCCCTGGGATAATTTCGCGTTTCATGATACGAAATCCACGCGAGAAATGTTATTTCACATCGGAGATTCACATATCTATATATATATGCGTGTGTATATATATATGTACATATAATATTATATATATATATATATATATATATATATATATGTATGTATGTTTGTGTGTGTGTGTATTACATATGAAAGTACATATCATATACATATCAGATTTGTGGTTCGATAATCCGATTAATATCGATGTGCTACTCTAATAAGTACCTTCACAACAACATGGATTATCTATCTCTCTTCCTTTTGCAACATATATCATATATCTCATTAAACAATTCTCACTAATTTTCAATTAAATACATTAACTAAATTCCTAAACTTATTTACTTATGGATCTATTTATATTTAAGTACATTTGTATTTAATAGAGTAATATTTCCATATTGGATTCGATCAATATTAACTTTAAAATTTATTGAACTTTTCTCTCCCTCTCTCTCTCTCCCTATCATTCAAAATCCCATGTATGTATAAAACTGGGAAGGATAACATGTGAAATAATTTATTTCCTCAAGAACAGTGTTCACAATATATACGTAAAACAGTGAACCAATTAAATAGAAATAATCGAGATGAATAATTTTCTGCTATGTAATCACGAGGAGACATTTATCGACTTCACCAGTTAAATTTCGATGGTGTAATTAAACAATGTACAAGCAACGAAGAGAAATGGTACATCCGAATAGACTACTGTTCTTGTCCAAGTGTTTCGTGTCCCCATCGATTTATATCTCTGATAATTTGAATTGTAAATAACAATTAGTAGAATATCATTATATATACATACATATATATATATACAACGTCGACTTCTTCAGCAAAGTAACAAAATTAAGATAACTAAAATTGATCATCAAGATTCGTGGTTTATCGAAACCCCGACATATTTTTTTTTTTTTTTCCCCACGTGCATCATTGAATGTTATGTTACCTCATACGAGTTTCGACGAGTTCACATTTTTCATTCTCACACGCTTCGACAAACATCAATTCGTTGTCCAAAGGCATATACATATGTACATACATACGTTATGAACGAAACTAGCTGTCGGAATAGGCGAACAGGGCGGATTTTGTCGTGGCATTACGTTGGCTTTTCCGTGCAATTGAAATCTAGTACCGCAATCGTCGTACAATTGCAAACGAAACTACGAAATATGAATTAGAAAATATTATCTAGGAACGATCTCCGAATTGTACCTTAGATTAGTAATATCCTCCTTCGTAATGTTCTTCTTCCTTTCTCTACGAACATTTTCTTTTTCTTTTTCTTTTTCTTTTTTGTTCGAAATCACGAGAAATAGAAAAATAAAAGTATTATAAAAAATGAAACGTCGAAGAAAAAAAAAAAAGTAAAAAGTCGTAAAAAAGAAATAAAACCTAAAGGAAAAATAACGTAGAGAAAATAACGTTTATGAGAAATAATCTTTAAATGGTATTAAACAAGACTCCTATGAACGTATACAGCTAACTTATCGATCAATGAACGCGTGTAAAAGTCGGCCGGTGGTCGGTCGGTCGGTCGTGTATTGTTTACATTGTTTTACTACGTATATGTAGGTCTGTGTACGACATATATACATACATCGATACGTAGTGTTTATGTTTCACAAAGTTTACAAAATTTTCCTATGTTTTGTTTATTAGTTGTATGTATTACTTGTCTGGATATTTCTTCGTATAACTAATATAAAATATTTTTCATATAATATATTATATATTATATATTTCACATATTATATATTATATAATATAAATGAAGTACTGCGTATATTAGTAAGTACAGTGTAGTATTCTTAACAAAATAAAAAAAAAAAAAAAAAAAAATAAAAAATATTATTATCTACAAGCGAGTCGTTCTAACAAAAATCTTTCAAATTTTATATCGTCGTTCAGCTTTGATCCACTTCTTCAATCTTTTGACGTAACATTCTATCTGCTTTTCGTCCTCTTCTGTAGAATGTATACGTAAAGAAAGCAATATTCAAGTCATCCATCTCAAAGACGAAGTAACGGGTAAGGAAAATTGAAGGAGGGCGAAACATTCAAAAAATTTCTATTATAATTTCATTTTCTACCTAGTCGCACTTCTCTCTATGTCGCGTTGAAAATTCGTACCGTCCGTTTCGCTCCATCGTCGAGACGACTACACGTTATTAAGAATTATACTTGATGCGGATTGCTCGAAATGACGTTCTTCTGGCACGCACTTTAAATAATTACATCCTCGTATAAAAGCACGCAAAATGGTGCGCGGTTATGGCGAACGGGACGAAAGCTTTGAGTTGTGTCGACGTGTAAAAGAAAAAAAAAAAAAAAAAAAGAAAAAAAGAAAGACGAAGAAAAGAAGATAAAAGAAAAGAACGGAAAAGAAAAAGGGAGGAATATGAAAAATGTTAAATCTTGAAACGTTATAAATTGTTATACAGAATTATACGTATATAATTATGTAGAAATTCATTAAATATAATATACCACGAGATATGTAGATATTAAGTAAAATCAGTTAAATATTAATAATATACTATTACATTACCTGAATAACATTTCATACGACGTCCGAACGGCTCAAGCTCTCAATGTCGTATGAAAGAAGGCATTGACCGAAGAGATAAGAACCAGAGAGAGACAGAGAGAGAGGATAGATAAAGGTCGATTCTAGCGACGTCTATCGACCGAATCTATTACTCCAACTACCACTTCTGAATTTGTTATATTACCCGCTTTTATTTAAACGTTCTCGGGGACTTACACAAGTATTTTAGTTTCATCAAATTTAATAAATTTTTGGAACTTACATATTTACGAGCTGATCGAATATGAAACGAAGGAAAATATACAACGTACATATATACATATATACATACATATATATATATATATATATATATATATATATATGTATATGTATATGTATAGAAGAAAAAAATGAAAAATGCGTTAACGTGTCAAGTCGGCCTGTTTTATGCGAACAATAGCGAGTACATGTACGTACATAGGTATATATAGTCTAACCGATGATAAAGTACGAAACATCGATTAAACTCGTTGGTATTCTGCCAAAAGTTTTCGATATAAAAAAAAAAAAAAAAAAAAGAAAGAAAGGAAACAGGAAAAAGAAAAACAACGACAAGAAATGGAAAAAATAAATTCAAAGGATATAAAACTAGTACGAACAATAAAATCGCTCGTACGAGCGATAATGATTCAGATTCGTTCGTAGACACGTAATATTGCATATTCCATCATATTTCGTTAAGTTTCTCAAAGCTTCGATACGCTTATCCCCCGGCCATCTCGAAATTCCTCGCTCTACAACATTGAAGAAGCTACCTCCACGTTTTCTCGCCCACTCTCTTTTATCTTTCGAAGATTTAAAATCGACTGCAAAAGGTACTTTTA
>OU426855.1:4001087-4263587 GCA_911387685.1 Dolichovespula media | reverse complement strand
CGATGCCTCGATCTGAGCGATAAACAACTTATGAACTTTCCAATTTATTTTGAAACTGATCTTATCTTTCGTTTCATTACGCGCCCGAGCATAACGAGATCGCAGTTTTGCCAATAACTGTATCGATGTGAACAAAAAAGAGGGAGAGGGGATGAAAGGAAAAAAAAAAAGACATTATTACGAACGAAATGTTCGAAAACTTTTTAGACGCGTACGCTTAAAAAAATAAAAATAAAAATAAAAAAAAGAAAGAAACGAAAGTTTCTAATATCATCCCCATTCGTGGGTCGAGTCCACGATCGATACTTGGCGATTTGCAGTCGGCGAGAGATCAAAGGAGTCTCTCGTTAATTAATTAATCCCATGTGAAGTCAGGGAACTCACGGATCGCAGATTAAGTACGTTTCATTGAGTACCAATTATTTCGTATTCTGTAAAGGATTAACGTGCATAAATCGAACCGATTCAATTTTCCTCTTTGCAATGTTTGTTTTTGTTTTCTTTGTTAACTTTAAAATTACAATACTCTTCCTTTATAACCGGCACCGCATTTCTATTTTGTATCGTGAAGTTATCGCGCGAATTAATAATATATAATAGAGTACAAACAAAATTAAACCACGGCGAAATATTAACATCTTGCATCGACCAATTTTAATGACCCGTTGCTGAAGTCTCGCGTTGTGGTGGATGCTTGTCGTCCGTTTAATTTTATGCCCGCGTTTGTAGAATACAAATCATTCGTAACAACGTGTCGTGGATAATATTTCACAAGCTGCTCGTCCGCAGATGCAAATGATACGTATGAACCTTGATGCGTGTGTGAAAGAGAGAAAGAGAGAGAGAGAGAGAGAGTGAAAAAGAGAAAGGGGGAGGGAGACTTTGTTAAACGACACCAAAAGTCATAAATCGTTCTTGAACCGTTTTCAAAAACATCGAGGAATTGTGGGAATTCGTTGAAATCCTTCCTAAACGAATCCTTAAAACGATATAAAAATTTACGTTGGTATTACTCTTTTAAAATACCTGAATTTGACAGACGACTTCGCCATAAGGCCAGCATCCGTAAACCGCCGGTAAAAAGCCAAAGGGAGTCACAAGAAGACCGATGGCGAGGTCATTGCTCGCAAGACTCGTCAGCAGATATCTTGGCTGTAATGAAGTTTAAGAAAACCTGTTGATCAGTCTGATTCGCGTTGATAACTTCTATCTCACTTTTCGTTAACTTTGGGAAAACTTTCTCTTCGCTCCCAAATGCTTTATAAACGTCAGGCTTAACGCAAGATCCGATTTACAATTTCACTTTCTATCTTTCTTTTCTTTCTTTTTTTTTTTTTATATCCAAAAAAAAACAGAACGAAAGATCGTAAAAAAAAAAGAGAGATTTTATGGATGCCGTAATTTATGAAATAACGTTGAGAGACACGAGAGATGGAGCAGATAAAAATACAAACAAAGCCGATAAAAATACAAACTTACGCGAATTAGACATCCGTTCGATGATGCAGATAACTCTCCAAGTTAAATCCAATTAACGTAAAGTCGATCGTGAAATTCTTGTCCGATCGTACGGAACAAAACGGGGGAAACTTGAAATTCACGTGCATTCGGCCGAATCCCTGACTTCGCTCGCGGGAAATGAATCTTCTATGTTCTACCATTAACCGCGAAAACCTTTCTACAATTCGCGAAACGTTTTCGAATTCGACGGAACAATAATTCATCGATCGTAAAATGGAAAGAATGGTATACAGATAATACCACGGGCTTTGTGAATAAATCCTTTTCTATATCTCTTTCATCAAATGGAAATTTACAACGTATTTAATAAACGCATTTTCTATTTCTAACGATGAATTTTCCCTATCGAAAATCTTCATGATTTCAAATGAACGATGAATAATACTTTAATAGTTGGTCGATTAAAAACAAAAACAAAAAGATTATTGAAACAAGACAATTCGTAAAACAGAAATTATTTTATACATACATACATACATACATACATACATACATACATGCATACATACATACATACATACCTATCTGATAACTGTACATTCGATATTCTTTCACGAGTTCGTCAATATTTTTACAAATTTTTAAAAGTTATCTCGCCGATATAATATAGGTACGTGAAAGGATCTCTCGAATCGTATAGCAATATTCGATTCGCTTCAAATTGTGTATTTGTCAATCCCCGGCTGTTAGTGAATGGTAAAGCGTAATCGGCAGCGAGAGATTCAAAAAAAAAATTTGCATTCGGCTGACGGCAGGATGAAAAAACGAAAGATTCACGGATCTCGTACGAACGAGTGAATTTCGATTATAATCGTGATCATTGGCGGATAACCGCATTTTCAAATGTATCTATCTATCCTTCGTTAACAAGAAATTCGTACGAGAGACGGCAAAGAGCAAATGAGCTTATCGAACGAACAAACAAACGAACGAACCAACGAACCAACTCTTCCTCTTCGATTTATCGTTATTGCACAAATTCAGTCCTATTTTTTTTTCGCCTATGACCCATCAAAAAGCATTTAATGTTACAGATAATAATCGAACGGTATATTGTCGATTGAATAAATTTGTTTCCAAAAACCAAAAAAAAGGAAAATATAACGATATTCATTTCATCCACAAATATACGAGAGAAATTCTGAAACAATCTAATACATATTGTGAAAGATCCTTTTTACATACCGTTTCCTCGATCTATATTTATATATCCAAATTTCGATAAAGTTTACAAGCTTCCTACCATTCGCTATTTATGACACAGATTTGTATTCCGATATACCGTTGAAATCTATGAATATCAAGGGCGACGTTATCTCGGTGTTCATACAAAATAGAAAAATCAGAATCGCCATCTCGATAAAGAACGCGCGATAATATCGGTTGTTCGATCAAGCGAAAAATATCTTAATATTCATAATGTGTCGATATTTAGATACTATACGTTCTACTTCATCGAACGAATTACGTGCTGTGGATTTCCCATTAATTTACTACCTATATATTAGTGATCGATACTTTTCCAATATAGGCGCATACCGTTCTATGATATTTCCATCGATGTCTATGAATAAAGACTGTAACTGAGCTAAATGACAACTTTTATGTTCTAAAATCTCGATACTGTTAAATACTGTTCATACTTATTCACGTGAAATCGAGCAAAGAACTCAACCGAACGGAGATATCGATGACATTCGCGATTTTCCATCATTCCCGACCGCATAAGATTTATTCGAGTTAAAAAAGAAAAGGAAAAATGACGACGATCGAAGGGACACTCTGCTAGGACAAATACGCGGCAAAACGCGAGGAAGCGTCAGTTTCTCTAATGGATTCTTATCTCCTACCTTAACCGTTTTTCTTCGTTTACATCGATATGAAATTTTTGATTTACCATCCCACGACACGGTAAATTTAGCTTGAAGTTTCGATTACCAGACCTGATTTATGAAGCTCCCGATGTAAATCCCTTTTACAACCTCAACATTATTTCAAATGCATCCATTATTGTATACCTCCCGTTATCAGCATTGTTTATCTAGAAATCGATGAAAATAACGCAATAACATATGCAGAACATACGCATTTATCCGTTTCGTTCAAAAATTCTGCTCTCTGGAAAATCCTCGATCGAAAAAGATATACTCGTAGAATAATTTACATTTTAATATTCTTTCGATTCGCGAACACCATATATATATATATATATATATATATATATATATATATATATATTATATTGACGTAACGCAAATAGATTATAGAAACATCAATGAAAGGTTCAGAGGTATATAGATACGACCTAAAATGGATAAAATAATACGATCTATCTTATCCCTTTGCAACCGTATCTATTATCGATCCTATCGCACTTTAATTTTTTTCATAAATGCATACAGAGTGATAATATCGTTGAAATTTTCCTCTTCGTTGCACTTAACGAATATGATATTTATACGTAATGAATATATTAAATTTCTACATACATTAATCTGAATCAATATAAAGATATACATATGTATATGTCTCATACCAATCTTAAAATAAGGAGAACTTTTTCTTACCTGTGCGTGAATGTATTTGCTATATCGCCTGCTGTTGATGACGCAAATAACGAGTAGGTTAGCAAATAGTATACCAAGGCTGAGTACCAAGATCAGAGTTGCTCGTAACAATTCTCCGAATCCTGGCCCGGTCCAGATCGCTTCGGAATTGCCGGCTCGCCAGCAACTGCTGTTGCTGAGTGCCGGCGCCAGCAGAATCGTTTGTTTGTGTTCCATCCTCCTCCCACCTCCACCACCACCACCACCACCACCACCTCCGCCGACAGGTGCTCGCCTTTCCACGACGCTTTCGACTGGTTGCTCTTCGAAAAAACGAGAAGCTCTATTCCTGGTTCTATGCGAGACACGTGTCCTTCTCCAACGTTTCCTGTCCCTTTCATCCCTGTCTGCTAACGTAAATCCATCAAATAAACTCTTCATATACGTTGTAAATCTTAACGAAGTGACTTTCTCAAAGAATAACATAGAAATGAATCTTAATCAATTTTTTTTCTCCGATCAATAAGCAAACGAATATGCCGATGTGCTCTGACATTTACATAAATAATATATTATTCTTTTCGAGAAAATAATTAAATATAGGATCAAATATCGATTAACTAATGAAATTAGGAGCATCTAATTATCCTTGAATACGTATCGAATACGTTCTCGTATACGAATACGAATATCGATGAACATTTTAATTGGTAATAATTATCGATCAATTGATTACGAATTCATATTTACCAATTTCAAGTGGATGGTCCGGTCGAGCCGGACCTTCGATGATCGTCAACGCTCCCGTTCATCGTCTCCTTCGATGACGCTCGCGAGGATCTTCGACGATGGAGGAATTCGGGAGCGTCGATCGTAACTCACGAGGCACCAATTCGACGCGATCGAATTGCACTCCATTTTTGCGAGCTCTCACGGACTTCCCGCTCCCCTTGCATATTGTCCCGACAATACGACGAGTTCTAAAGAAAGAGAAACATTCTCTCTAATTCTAATTCTAAGTCGATTATAAGTATTTACGAGAAAAACAAAACGAGAATTACGAAGATCGTTCAGAAAATTTTGCGTATATTGAACGATGAGATATGTTCGTAGAAAGTTACTTAGCTTCACTCCATACATCCCATAAAATATAACAAATTTATTAAAAATATAAATTATAAATTATTGAGTAATAATTTAAATAAGTATCATTCTCGTCGCTTTATACGTTTAAATTGGCCATGAGAATTAAAAATCCCGCCTATAAATAAGTACAATCTGTCATAATCTGAAGACCATAAACATTTTTGAAAATTTTTAATGGGAGATACTGCAGGAGCATCCTGCTTACAGTAGCACCCGTACTTGGATCCGAACGATTATCATCCTTTTGTAAAACTGATAGAACTTTTAGGACGAGACGCTTCGCAGAAAACTATGATTTGAAGGATGGCATGTGACCATCGTTGTGACATATTAAATCGTGGATATTGTGCTCGTGGTAGAAATGTATGTCGAAGATATACAAAAACTCATCTCACGTTGCGATAAGTGTTTAAATAGGGACGGTGATCGTATTAACAAAAAACTAAGTGTATGTATGTATTTACGTGTCTATACTTTATATTTATATATATATATATATATATATATATATATATATATATACACACACTAAAGTTACAAATAAATACAATTTTTTAAAATACACTCGCGTATTGTTGTTATTTCGAAAGAGCTATTATCTTATGGACGACCATTGTATATACAAATTTAACACTTTGCACATTCATACCGTATATATTATTAAATCATTTTAGTAATCAATCAACATTCGAAACTCCATAAAAAAGGAATTAAAAGTCATCTGTGAATTTATTTGAATTTATTCGAGTCTCGTTTAGAACGTTTCGCTTGAAAGGTCAATATAACACTTATAAACAAACGTTACCAGTTCATTTTTAATCATTATTACAAACTTTTGTGAGCTACGATACATCCGGGATATTTATTACACCTGCTTTCTGTTGAAATTGACCGACTGAAAAAAACCTCGAAACTCGTTTGAAACAACAATACCTACCTGAAACGAACTCTTACGATATAATAAAACAATGATACGAGATCCACGCTACACTTAGTTTTGCTATATATACAGAAACTCATGAAACTATACAGGGGTGGCTACGATTAATCTTCGAAAGGCTAACAGTGTAGTATACAGTATGTAGTTATATAACTTTCGAAACCACGAGTAACTTCGTCAATCGACGAGATCGAAAAAAAAAGGTGCGAAGAAATAAAAAAGATCAGAGAGAGGAAGAGAGAGAGAGAGAGAGAGAGAGAGAGAGAGAGAGAGAGAAGAGAGAAGAGAGAAGAGAGAGAGAGAAGACGATACCGTGCAACAATATTTCACTAAAGTTTTACTTGCCACACGGGTCAACGATTTAGTAAAGTCTTGTCACAGAGACGTTGATAGATCGTTTGGCGTCGATCTTCGCCGCGTAAAATGTGCTTTTCTTTCGGATCAATAACGAAAACTAGCGCGAAAACCGAAAGCATAGCAGCAGCCGCTTGCTCGCTCACTCTCTCTCTCTCTCACGCAGATTTATACGGAGAAAGAAACAAAACGAGCTCATGCGAGAGCCACATTACGTCACTCTATGTATCCTCTCTTTCTCTCTCTTTCTCTCGTTTTTGCTAGACTTTCGGACGACTCTCACGTTGACAATAACGTCGAATAATTAATTAAGATTTTTTGCTGAAGCTTCTAAGCGTGTGGAATGGAGTGGGTCGACCTTTAACCACGTGAACGCAAACTCGGACCCAACCGAATAACCGACCGACCGAGGCTGATTAAAATTCGAGCGAATCTGGCTCGCTCGGGCACCCCTTCTCCTTGCAAAAATGTATGTGTAAGATAGAAAGAGAGAGAGAGAGAGAGAGAGAGAGAGAGAGAGAGAGAGAGAGAGAGAGAAAAAAGAGATACACGAAAAAAGAATATGTAATTGAAACTGTGCGGTGGAAAGAACTCCGCTATATAATATCCTTTTTATCTATTCTTTTTCCCCTCTTTTTCCAAATATATTATCGTCCCGTTGTCGGCTCTTCCTATGAATATTCTTTCCTACGCATGTATTTCCCCGTTATGTACGTATATATGCACGTAAGTGCATTAATTAATCTATACATTTGCGAATGAAATCTTGAATATATCGATAGAAACGGTGATACGTGTATTATTCGATTAAATTATATTTTTTTCGAATATGAAGATAATATTGAAATTTGATATTAAAAGAAAATTTAATGATCAGCCGAACGAGTTCGTATCTTTGAGTCACTAAGTCTTTATAAATCTCTTGACGAATTTATCTCTCCTTTCCTTCTCCTTTTCCTTCCTTCTTTTCCTTCATTCTTTCTCCACTTTTATTCCATATATTTTATCGTCTCCTTGTTCATCTGTCTCTTTCAGTTATATTTTTTATCTCTTGTCACATAAATTCACGTTTCAGTGTTCACATTTCCGACACCATCATAATGAGATCCTACTGAGCCGCTCCTAAGTAGCTTATTTTCGAAGATCGAGGAATGTGACTTTCACAACGAGCTTAACGTGAGTATCTTGCGAATAAACTAAAAAGAACGTTGGATTTTATCCGTCTCAGCCGACGTTGTTTATCGAAAAGCAAAGTGATTTTCTCTTTCGTAGGAACAAAGCAAAGTGATTCGCTCTTTTGTAAGAACTTCCATGGAATTACGTCTCCTGAAGCTTTTTAGAAAAAAGAAAAAAGAAAAAGAACTTAAGACAAGATGGCACGAACACAAGTGAAGATTTTAACCGAGTAAAATAACGGAAAATTATTCGAAAAAGGAAGAGAGAGAAAGAAAAGCTTTATCTTATTTCTTTCTCTCTTTTTTTTTTTTTTTTTTTTCAAGCGCATTATTCTTAGTCGCGTGTGAATTAGCAAAATGTTCGCTTTGACGTCCGTACGTACACAGTCACGGAAAAGTAAAATTTCTGCTAACAAAGAAGCAAGAGGAAGAGCGAAAAAGAAAAAAGAAAATGTTTTAATCTACATAGGGTAACGTATTTCTAGCAAGAACGTAACGATCCTTATTTAAACGAGCAGGCGAATTCTTACGATGTATCCTTATGTTTTCTTCTAATTAATTACAACGTGAAAATATGTATGTGAAACCTTTCCATGCGTGTTATATCGGAATAGTTACGATAACAAGCATGAGTATCGTAAAATATTATTGCTCGACATATTATTATTATTAGAATGTGAAAAATACGAAATCTCGTCTGTAACTCCTTGGCAAGGAATAAAAAATGGGCAATATCCCTAATCCGTAAGGTACTGATTGAATTTTTATTTTTTTTTTTTTTTTGCATTTTCTAATATACTAATATACATCCTGTTCAATCAGTATGTTTTATCTAAAAAATTAGCAAGTATCTGCAAGTTTAAATTAGCCAATATATTGTTTCAAATATATTAACAAATCTAACTCGACGTCAAATGTACTTACAAATTTTAACATTTTCGTTTATCGATATATCGTCAGAAAATTAAACTTGTAAAGCAATAGGATTTAAACGAATATGATACAACGCGAACGAATAACTGCTGCTCCATGTTATTTCTCCAAACAGGTAATGTTTCACTAGTGAGTATGTTTCTTCAAAACGAGAAGAGCGAGAGGAAAAAAAATTTGTTTGGCAGTGGAAAAAATGAAACCAAAAAAAGAATCATAAAATGATACCGTAAAATCGAGCGCTTTGGGAAAAATGTAACGTATCTAGCAATAGAAAAAGAAAAAGAAAGAGAGAGAGAGAGAGAGAGAGAGAGAGAGAGAAGCCACGAAATACAGACCACAAAGTTGAAAACGACGATAAGTCAATATAGTTTTAACCGTTCGATACTCGTCATATACCAAAGAGGTAGTTAAGCAGAGACGTATAGCAAAGTCAATCTCGATGTAATTACAAAAAGAAATACTGTGGCAGCTCGAAATATGAAGTATGACGTTCGACTGCTACGAACTACTCATAGTTAACTCGAATATTTACCCACGAAAACGCAACAACGCGTTATCGTGATCCATCAAAATTAAAATGATAGAGCTATTCGTTCGAGTCGACTTTCGATCCACTCTCCGTGTTCCACAAATCTGATCACTCGAGAAGTTCCTCCTCTTTCTCTCCCCTTTTTTATTCCATCCCATTCTCTTTCCACTTTGTTGAACGTGGATTGATTCGAACTGAAGTCTCTCATATTCGATACACGACCGCATCACGGATACCGCGAAGGGATCGATTGGCTAAGACTCTACTCGAAAGCGGAAAGAGGAACGAAGAACTCTCGATCCTCGTTGGTGCTTTAACGAGCGACAGAAGAAGACTTGCGGAAAGATCTAAGCTAGCTAAGAGAGGTAGAGAAAGGGGAGTGAGAAACAGAGAGAGATAGAGATAGAGAGAGAGAGAGAGAGAGAGAGAAAGAGAGAAAAATGGAGAAAGAGAGAGATTAAGTTAGGAATGGCTTTATTATATCAGAAACTACCGGAGAGGAACCAACCTCGACAGCACGAACTACTCGGAAGTGCCGCGACGATTTAGCCGCAACGGCACCGGATGCATTTAGATGGCGAAATTAGGATTTTTCGTGAACGGCTCTTTGGTAAAGAGAGACCGTAGGAGAAAAAAAAAAAAAAAAAGGATAGACGAATTCTTTCTTTCCCTTTTTTTTTTCTTTTTTTTTTTTTTTTTTTTTCTTTTTTTTCTTTACTCTACTCCCAACCAAATTCCTCGTGCTCGCCGAGTGTAATAGAGTAAAACGTTAGAAGCCGCAACTGGTTAATGCTTGAAGATACCTTCAACCTCGGCTCCTTTCTAGTCACTATACATCCCTTTCCTAAACCCCATTCCAATTCCAAGCCGTTTTCGGTCCATCAACGAAGTTGCATCGCGCAATGGTTGCGTCGAACGAGAGAGTGGTAGGTTTAGAGAGGACTAGCTACTTCGAACGACGTTCCGACGTAATGACGTTTGAAGGCTGCTATCCCGTTTCGATATACGTCTTCCTTGCTTACTTCCTTTTTCGGTCGTTGACGTCCTGAAACTTCCCTCATAACACTTTCCCTCTCAACGATCGTCTTTCAGCTATTATCGAATCAGATATTTCTTCGTGTTTTCCTCTCTTTTATTTTTTTCCAGTCTTCTCCTTTTTTTATCGCTCGCTTCTTTGCGAACTTTTTCCTCCCTCCCTCGGCCCCCCCCCCCCCACCACCACCACCACCACCACCTCTCCCCCTTCCCTAGCCCCCAGAATTTTCTCCATTTCGCTAACTTTACGAAGGAAGTACAGTTAGCCGAGAAGAAACATAGTCTCGACCTTTCCGATGAAAGTCGAGAATCGTTTGAGTATGTTATTCGGTTACTCTCAAATATTTCTTCGAATATTTCAATGAAATTATTAAATGTACGATTTCAACGTGGAACTCGATGATTTATATCCGTTACAGCGTAACCAAGAGCGTGGCAAGAAGATAACGATGAGTAATTGTGACGGTAACATATAAGCCGACGACGCGATCGAAAATAAGCGATTTTTCCACGTTCTGCGGACTTTTTTTACTTCCCAGATAAAAAAAAGTAACGCTCGTTCGTTTTTCGCGAGATTCTCATTTGTTATCTCTTATAATACTTTTATTCTCTTTTGCTATACCAAAAAGCATTTTCCAGTACCGTTTACACTCGAATGTATCCTCTCGCTCGATGTTTTTTGAGGAAAATGAACGTCTTAAACGTTTCTTACACGAGATTTCCGTACGATTCTATTCTCAACAGGACGAAAAGATTTCTATAAAAGAAAAAAAAAAAAAGAAAGCTACAATCAAACTTTTTACGAATAATGTAGAAAATTTGATATTTTCGAATTTCAAATTCCTGAAAACGATAATTTAATTAATAAACATTTTAAATAAATTCTATCGACATTAAACCCTAGTTGTGTAGACCAACTTTGAGGTCAATTAAAACAATTTGCGCATTGCATTATTCATGAATTTTCCTTATTATGACAGAATTGGAAATGCGTTTTCAAACCTACTGATTATTATTTCCGAGGCTTCAAAAAATATACGGTATTTTTGTTTAGGTCACAATTATTCATTCTGTATAAATGACAGTCATTCAAAGTGCCTGGGCTGTAGCGCACCTCAAGTGCACAACTAGAAATTATTTGGAGGTGTGCACGACTAGGGTTAAATACCACCTTTCTACAAATACATTAGAATGTGATTTATTCCTGAATTCATAGAATGCAATTTCTTCCGTCAGTTTTTTAGTTTCGTCCCTGGCAACATGTTCTGACTGCAAAACGAGTAAACCAGAGACAGAGAGAAAGAGAAAAAAAAAAGAAGGAGAAGAAAAGAAAATTGAAAGGGACGAATGAAATTCTGAAGAAAATACGAAGGATCTGAAAAGATGGTGCGAGAGATCGATTTCAAAAGGAACGACCGAGAATTCCGAACGCACAGCGAACTCCACTCTACTGCATTGCCTCGAATTCGAATGAGTACGTAGTATACACATACGTATGTACATACACATATTCAGAAATCCATACATATATACATACGTATATATACATACGTGTGTGTGTGTATATATATACACGCGAAAGAAAGACCACATAAAAGGAGTATTCCGTTGTCCAAGAAATGAACCTTCTCGATAGTAAAAACGCCATACCCTTACATTACACTTACTCTCAAGTCCAAAAGTAAAACCAAAAGACCACTTGGCTTAGTTCGCTAGAAATGGTACTTGGTTTCTTAACTCACAGCTCGGATGAACAATTCTAACAAAGAGTTATTTATGCCTCAACTCGCAATTTTGTTCGTATCGAAAATATTTTCTCCAATCGGGAAAACATTCTTTCTGAAAATGAAGAAAGAAAAATAAGATCTTTATAGTTCTAATACTACGTCACGAAGATTTTCTCTTAACTTTTGTTTACCCTATGTGTTGTTGGATATTTTACGAAGTAAAAATCATAAGATAAGATTCAAAGTCAATAAAAAAAACTCTCGACTATGTACTTCGTCTGTCTGTCTGTCTATCTCTCTCTTCTCTCTCTCTCTCTCTCTCTCTCTCTCTCTCTCTCTCTCTCTCTCTCACTCTCTCTCTTTTTCTACGATAGTAATGGAATATCTCCTGCATCCGAAATCAAATCGCGTGTCACCGAGACCGAGAGAAATATTTACGGAAGATGTGACGCATTGTCGAGCGGTCTCGACGATATTCGAAAGTACGGCCATTGTGTACCAAAGCAAAATGGAATATTTCCTGACGGCCCTTTTACTTCACCGATATGACAATCATATAACGATCAACATTTCGCTGTAATTTTGAGCAATTCCGACGAAATTCTATAATTTTCCTTCAATGGACATTTTCATTTTAATACGAGGAAATTCATTGAAAAATGTTTACAATTCAATCTCTATTAGTCGTCCTTCACTAAGACAAAAAATATTGCAATCTTATTCTACTCACACATAAGATATCATAGCAGCCCAAGTAAAATCATTTAAAAAAATTTTTAATTTGATCTAAAAGGCAATTGGAGAGAGAAAATTGTTAAGAAATTTGCCACTCAATCAACCGATCGTACAATTCAATAAATCGTCCTCCTGTACAACGAAAATAAAATAAACAAAATTATAATTAAAAAAATAATTAATGTATAAAGCATTTGGATAAATATATAGATAGATAGATAGATAGATAGATAGATAGGACAAACGTCAACTGGAAACAACGCCGTATAGAAATATTATCGACTCGAATCGAGATTACTTCGATGTTACCATTCGGACCGAATGGAAAATCAAGCATGATGACCTTCGACATGGCGTCATTCTGAAGAGTTCGAGAAAATAAAAAAGTGTTGGGTGAGGTTTGGCATGAGTATCGAGTAAATTCTGTGACGACCCAACGCGAGCATCGAGGGATTTCTCTCACGTACGATGATAACGCCAGAAAATTGAGGGCCGTCGTTAGCGTACTGAGAATGTAGGTTAATTCCCAGGTAATAGAGCGAACCTCGTGAGAACGGAGATGAGAATTCGCAATAAAAATCGTTACATATACGTTTAATGTATTCATATGATACCCCCAAATTCCGAGATCCTAAATTCAACGGCGATACGCTGTATCGAAATTAAAAGCTAACGTCTTACCAAAAGAAAAAAAGAAAGAAAAAGAAAAAAAAAAAACCTTAATTCATTTTTTCTGAGATACCGATCGATGAAAATCTTTTTTATTCAATTCATTGATTAAGATCTACGGTTAAGATTTGCTTTCAATCGAAATCCGATTAAATTTCTTATAAAAGAAAAAACATGGCGTGTGAGGTATTTATTATGACACGTAACGCTTTAAAATAAAATCAATGAATTATATCAAGTATCAGTTAGTTGTAATAACTTTCCTGAAACTTTAGAAGTACACTTTCCAAGTAGTAACGTTCTTCGTGTATTCAAGTGAACAATATTCTTACGGGAGTACAAAATTTGCGGCATTCGAGGGAAAATGTACGTTACACGTGTTCAGAATACATTCTTACTCTACATGTCGGATGTATTACAACACGTGTACTTTTCCAACATATACAGAATATAGTTACTCGTAAGACACACATGTGTATATACACATATTTGCATAATATATATATATACGCACGCGCACACAAACAAATATACAATATACGGAACGTTCGTTTGAAATGATATGGTCAAACATCTTTTATCCTATCGGTTTTTTTAAACAAATGTTTCAAATAATATTGCTATGTTTTCAGAAAGAAGTATAATATTTATCGCAGTTATTACATAGAGGACACAATTATTAAGATACAGAAGTCATAATAAAATTTTCTTTTAATGAAAATCGATACTTCAAACCTCTTGATATACACGAAAAAAAAAAAAATAAACAACTCGACGTTACACGTGGACTATATAATAAACCTTTCAGGATTAGACTTCGAAAGAGTCAGATTAGATCTTTACGCGTACCATAAAAGTTTTCTATAAGAGGAAATCCGGCTGACCTCAACCGACCCTTGGAAAAATATTTCTTGACAATGGTAGAAAGATACTTATTGGAAGATGTCCAAGCACGCGTGAATGCGAATATCGACATATTACGTAGGGAAAGAAGGATGTAAAAGCGGATCAACCCCTCGTACATATCTACCATCCGTTTCTTCCACCACGTACCATCGTTAATACTACATTCACTGACTTCGTATGAAATCTGTATATTATGAACGTATAAGAATGTTGATAATGAATATCGTTAACGAATATCTTCGTGGTCATTAATGGCTGAATGAGTCGACGAAGAAGATGTAGTATATTCAAACTCGAATTAAAAAATCTATAGCGGAGAGAATTGTAACGTAAGTACTTATTCGATCTCGTTCGTTAAGAGATCGACTCACTAAGAGAGTAATTAACGCGGTCGTTATCTTTTACTAATTATCGATATCGTATAGGTATGTCGTAATTAATGTAATGGAAAGTAAGCTCTTTTTAATTTTGCGTATGTATTAAATAAGATCGATACGATAGATATATCGCGAATACATTCCTACTTAACGAACTTAAAGCATACACCAGACGCTTAGCGATTCTATAACGTTTACATCGATGAAACAATCGTAAAAAGAACGAAATATAGTTGTAAACCGATAAAGCATAAAGGGAAAAGCATTTCATTTTGTATAGACATATAGAGAATACGCGAAAGAGAGTGCACTTAGCGATAGCATAAACTAACATATATACGTGTTTATATGTATTACCTTTATGCAGCACGCAACACGTGCAACAATTTATCTCTAATTACCGTAGAAAGCTTTGCTCGATGCAACATCTCTTCTCTCTTTTCATTATTAGTCATGATTGAATAATCTCGAATTGATAGAGAGAAACGTAGCTACGCCGTTCGCTTAATCCGAAACGAATTCTATTCTATTCATTTCAAATAAATTCGATTAGAGAAAAACAATTCAATTGGCGTGCATTGTGAAAGATTTATATTTCAATCTTTTCAATTTTTTGTTTTTTCTTCCTTTTGTTACAATTAAATTAGACTAAATTAGTATATTATCGAGTAACCACTACGCGTTACATCGTGTTTTTGTTTTAATTCTTTACGGTCTAAAAAAGTAAAATACAATGACATTAATAAAAGTATAATAAGAGAGCAAGCTCGAAGTGGCAAAGAAAAGCGGAAGAAGCTCGTAGAAAAGGAGATCGGTCCTACGGATTTTCGTGAAAAACTAAGAAAGGAAAAAAAAAAAGAAAAACAGAAGGTGATAGCGATCCAACAAAAGATTCTCTGATAGTTTGAATGAATCTGGGAGTGTGTGTGTGTGTGTGTGTGTGTGTGTGGCGTAAACTATGCAGATTACATCTGTAGATTGTATGACCAGAACAGTAACCGATAGACTTCTATCAAGCTGAGTTTCTCAGGTCGACAAAAAGTGAGGCCGAGGACGCGACGGAAAAGAGAAAGAGAGAAAGCAATGGGGATGGGTCGCAAATTTTCAACAGCGGTCTTCAAGAGACTATATAAGAGTGAGAGAGATCCGTAGACGAACGCGATAAGGCACGGAAAGTCGTCTAAGGAGAAAGATCCGTGTCGCGGTGCTGCTACAAGAAGAACTTTTCGAGTTACGAACGTCTAACTTAACAATACTCGTATGAGTTACACAATAAAACGTTGGAAGTTTAGTTTATATATATATATATATATATATATATATATATATATATATATATATATATATAAGCGCGTGTGTGTGTGTGTGCTGCCTTATTATTTAGGGTGTATATATATATATACATATATATATATAGATATTTATGCATAGTATGCATTACCCTTTTATTTATTATAATCTATTCTTTATTCTATTTTCCTTATAATCTAAATTAATCCATTACTGAATCTTCTTATTTCTAATTATTATAAAGCAATAATAAATTCTATGTGTGTGTCTGTCTGTGTCTATGCTGTTTCATTACTTATAGATCGTACGCCTTTACGAAAGTAGTCATTCCCCATAATAATCTACTCTTCTAACAAGCCCATTTATATATCGTACGAAAGTCAAGTTATTTAGAATTTACTTTAATCCGATGGTACTTCTCTACTACGTAATTAATTTCGATTTTAATTATAAACGTATACTTTCGACCATATTAAATTTATTATCGCGATAGTAGCATTGTGTATGTAAGAAAAAGTAATAAAGGCTTAGTTAAAGTAATAAATTCTTAAGATTCTATATTGCCTCATTATCATACACACGATCTCATAGCTTAAGCTTCAATGCATTGCTTGTAATCGCGATGGCTCGCACGGAAGTGTCGAAAAGAAAAGAACATAGGGTATCTCGT
The DNA here is from genome assembly GCA_911387685.1 of Dolichovespula media. Classification (NCBI taxonomy): domain Eukaryota; kingdom Metazoa; phylum Arthropoda; class Insecta; order Hymenoptera; family Vespidae; genus Dolichovespula; species Dolichovespula media. The sequence goes on along the minus strand of OU426855.1, from coordinate 4,247,034 downwards.
CATCTCGCCTTCGCGTTTTCTATTTCCCACTGACGTGTCCGGTTTGATACGGGTTCTTGCATATTTTTAACGATAGGAAATGATTTTTGTCATTCTCTACCGGTACTACTTGTAGTGATACACGTTCGAGCATAAAGTGGACACTCGTAATATGCAAAATCGATATAATAACAATTTAAAATATCCATTCTCGACAACGAGTGACATCAGGTGTATTTCGATATAGTATTATAAACAAAAAGGATGTGTATAGTTGAAAGGAAATTCCGTAGCCGATCGATTCGTATTGTTCAAGCTTTAGAAAATATAGAAAAAGAAAATGGCTAAAACTGGTAAAAATCTATTGGACGATCATTGATGCTCATAGCGTTGAAGTGCCGATACAAACGAGCTGGTCATCGCTGGAGTTAAAACGTTCGATGAAGTGAACGATGCGTGGCTCGCTGAGTTAAAGTGGCGCGTTTTCAATTTTCTCAATGCACTCGCGAATATCGGCGTACATTCGAAATTCTTTGCAGTATCGTACTATAAAAGATACGCATCGTTGACGATGCCCTAGCAGAAATTTATGACCATTCGTACGAGAAATAAGCGAACGTAGAACGAATGAAGGAACGTAGGGAGCAATGAGAGAATTCGGTTGGTTGAATAAAAATAAAATAGTTTCTTTTTTTTTTTAACGGTTCACAGAAAAAAAAGGAAAAAGGAAAGAGAGAGAAAGATAGAGTGAGACATTTTCGGAAACCAAATACAAAGGTAAACAAAACATTATTTATGACAATAAAGACAAAGCTGCATGTATAAAGAACAAATATGGGGGAGTATTAAAAAAAAAAAAAAAAAAAACAAAGATCTATTTCAAAAGTTCTCTGTTACTCGTTAGGACGAACAAAATAAAAATAAATCTTAATAGATATAAATTCTACTTTTTGAGTATTACGTTTAAATTAAATCAAAGATAGAGATAGATATAGATATAGAGATATCGAAAATCGATTATTGAAAATAGAGTAAAGGCAAAGAAAAGAACGAAGAAAGGGAGGAATCGATCGTGACACGTGAGATGTAACGAAGAAGAAATCGAAAAAGCGGGGATCATTTGCAAGAAGATAAAACTCGTTAGCGTGAGGGAAAAAAAAAAGGGGAATCGAGGATACATTTCATTTTATAAACGGGGCCCGTTCAATGACGTCCTTCGAATCTCCGTACCTACTCTTTTTTCCGTCTTTCTTCCCTTTACTTTTTTCTTTCCCTCTCTTTTTTTTTTACCATTTCCTCCTCCTCCTCTTCCTCTTCCTCCTACTTCTTCTTCTTCTCTTCCTCCTCCTCCTCCTCCTCCTTCCTCACTCGCCTCTCAATAGAGATAGAATACTCTGCGCATACGATTCAATACCATTGAATGGATGTTAAACAGAACGAGCGCGTGCGCGCTTCTATGGATGTAACTCGGAGAAAAAAATATATCTAGAAAAAAACTTTAAAAGCGAAAATATTCTCTAACGGGAACGTACTCGCGTGCATTAACACTGCGAGGCGACCGTCACGAGCACAGCTGCGAAAAGGTTAAGCTTTGTTATGTACTGTAAAATCAAAAAGAAAAAAAAAGATAAGAAAAGGAGGTACAGCGAAAAACAGCGAGCTTGCGTGATTTACGCAAAGGGTTTTCCCTCAAAAGAGAAAGAAAGAGAAAGAGAAAGACAGAGAGAGAGAGAGAGAGAGAGAAAGTGAAATAGATAGAACTACGAAACAATGGAATTATATTTACAGATAAAGAGAAAGAAAAAGAAAAAGAGAGAGAGAGAGAGAGAAAGCTAAAAAAATACTCTGATTATCAAAAAATGCAACTGGAAGAACAGCTTTGAATCTGGATAATGTTCAACTTTCTTTTTTTAATCTTTTTTTCTTTTCTTTTTTTGTTTTTGTTTCGTCTTTTTTAACTTTACCGCGTATTGCAATGCAAAGTCCATTTTCTTCCAGGCGACTTAATTCTCTCGTTTCAAAGTTTTTTTTTATCCCTTAACGATATCGCCGCCCATTGTCACTAATCTCATTCGAATTACTTCTTTTTATCATCGACGTTCTTTTTCTCCAGTCTCCACAGCTATCTCCATTCTATTTCTTACGGCTATCTATTTCTTTGTTCCTTTCTTTATACTCTTCAACTTCTTCCTTTCGCTCTTTAATTCACGTCTGTGTACGCGAAACGCAAGATAATATTTATTGAACTTTAACGAGAACGCCGTGCCTTGCCGATATCCGCAGATAAATTCTTCAAACGAAAGTTTTGCAGAGTTCGCAGGAAGAAAATCATGAAACTCTAACAAAGAACACGCGTTAACGACGAGTTAATGTATATACTAATACTTTCGCACGTATTAGTATACGTAACAACAATGGCGTTCGTATAAAGTGAACTCGCGTTACGAACAAATGCGTTTCCTATTTTCCTCGGCTCGACTAGGATAAAATAGATTTCCTTTTCGAAAAGAAAAGAGACGACGTGCTCGAGATAAAAGGGAAAAGAAAGGTAAGAAGAAAAAAAAAAGAAATAGCAAGACGAGTTGGCAAGAAGATTAACTCAAGTTATAGATTTTTTCTTATCATTTACCTTGGCCTGTGTGCGTGAATGTCATACTCGTACCAACTCGATACTATCAATCATAAAATATTTTTAATATCGGCACGATTAACGTCAAAACTTGGACGTTTTCAATTCTAATATCTATAAAAATTCATATCTTCGATACTTTTATACCTATATAAAACATATATACGTATGTACATGCATACGTAAGTACGTACATATCTAACATAGATTCGATTGGAGTGGTGGTACAGTGGTAAGTAGTAAAAGTCAACCGCTGGTCAGCCAACGATTCACATAGCAAATATATATTCCTACCAAGTCCTACATCTCTCGACGGATAAAGAGAAATCCACTTGTCAGACTCATCCTAAAACGTTCGACGGCTATCTAGAAACCAAGTTTCGTCTTCTATTCGTCCATCCTACTTAAACGCTATTGCTCGAGGGTATACGAATGGCCTTCTCTCTTTTGTGATCCTACACGAATATCCAAGGAGAGATACGATAAAGTATCTTGATCGGATTTTCATTTCTTAAAAAGTACATACATACAAATAAGCAATTACATATACTTATAAATTATTTATCGCGTTATAACATAATTCGTACGTAACGTCCTATAATTAAAATATATATATATATATATATATATATATATATATTTTCTCACTCGAACGATTATGCCTTGCTTCCTCGAAAAGGCAGGGAAAAATTCATAGCACGAAGATCTTTTCTCTCGGCGAGAGAAAGAGAGTGAGAGAGAGAGAGAGAGAGAGAGAGACTAAACAAAAGGGTAAAAAGGATGATCTTCGCCTCGTAAAAAAGGCGAATCGTGAAATTTAACGCGTCGAAGAAAGGAGCGAAGTTTTATGTGTATCAAAAGGTACTATCTATCTAATTTCTATGAGATTTTATCAACGATACGGAAACTTCGCAATTAATGGATCAAAAGAAGAGAGACAAAAAGATATCATCATTTTGAAAACTTTCGATACTATTTTACGCTTAGATTACAAAAGAACACTTTCTTGTTTTGCTATTATTGTTTTTATATTATTCATTATTTACTTATTTATTTATTTATCTCTCATCGAATTAATACCTTATATTATCTTTACATTATACTATCTTCATATATTCTTCATATATTTTTTTATGCTTCTTGACGAACACTTTTTATCCTCGAATTATCGTTTATCGACTTCCTCGGAAGAATCGTCCAAGTCTTCTTCTAACTCGACCAAAGACTATACCGTTCGAACTTGTCATTGAATTTTCCCAAAGGTGTCGTGCTTCTACTACTAAACTTTCACCGATAAATAATCAGGTTACCCTGGCACTTTACGTTCGAACGATCTACTGTTACGTTACACCGACGTAAGTAACTTTGTCATTTGGAACGGAAGAAGCAAGTTCGTCCATGTAATACACACAGACGATGACCTCTTTGAACTTTGATCTCGATTCAGATATATATCGATCAATACGAGATAAACGTTTGAATTATTAACGCATTATTGGTGTTAATCAATCGAAACTCATTTAACCGCTTAGTTCATACGTTCGAATTAAATTAATATATAAATATATATATATATATATATATATATATATATATATAAAATATATATATATATATCTGTGTGTGTATATATATGCATGCACACATATATGTATAATATAACATTTCCATTAATGAAGAATGAGAGATCCGACATCAACGAGAATGCCATTAACGATGATCTCCACATCGTTAATACTATTTTAATACATAACGAGTATGCATATGCCAATCGCATTTGCAACACGCATGCAATAACCGCAGGTGCGGTTAATGACATAATTATGCGGCTAATATTTTATCGTTTGTAAGCAGACAACTCTGAATATCTGGCTTGAAGGTATGAATGAAAGTAAATAAAATAAAAAAAGGAAACCATAAAAAACAAAAAGAGAGAGAGAGAGAGACTATGATCTTTTAATTTATTAAACGAGGATACCTACTCGTCGATCAAGTTCTTCAGCTTCAACGAATTCTCCTTTCTCGTTGAATCGTTCGAACAAAGGGATATCCTTAATCGAAAACTGATAGCCCGAAGGAGTAGTGGTTATCGTTCGCGCGAATAATTCGTTGATCGACTGGCGATCCGTCGAAGGTGCTTTAGAAAGAGAACCCGACGTGACTAGCACGAACACATCTCTCTTTCTGTCTCCATCTTTATCTATTCATCTTTATCACTTTTATCTTTCTCTTTGACTATCCGAATCCCGTTACATTTTTTGTAACTGAAATGATTCTCTGAACGAACTCGTATAAATTATCAGTATGAATTTGTCCAATGAATTTATTTAATACAATCATCTATCTCTTACGTTTGGCGTTAGCTGTAATAAACTTTATCCTAAAAGGGAGTAACGGATCGTCGAAAGTACGCCGAGATAATTCCTTTGACGACGCGTTTTCTCTCTCCAAGGAAATTTTCTCTTTGCCGGATTAAATACAGGGATCTCGTCTCGTTAAATGTACATCGTCACGCAATTTTCCATTGTCATCCACGTATATTTAGATCACTATATCGTTCCAGAAATCGTAACGAATAACGATGATTTCTCTACGAGATACGTAGTATATGTATATTTACGGAATAAGACTCGGTGAAACGAGTTGGAGAATTCGAGAAAATGTAGGCAACATATGTACGTCCAACAAAGAAGTACGGTTCATTATTTTTATGTGTAAATAGAAGTTGCCTGAATGGGAAAACCTTTTGTAGAAAGCTGAAATATTTAAAATTTCACTTTGCACTAACATTCGTCTTTTCATATAAGTAAATATTCTGTAAGCGTCCTATTTTTCATTTTTACGTTTTTTTTTTTTTTCCTTTTAATTACCACTTACGTCTAATTAGAAAACGCACTATCTTTGTTCCTATCCTTTGCTACGTTTAACTTGCAAAAAAAAGACTATGAACGTTCGTTCGTTCTTACCATAGACGTTTAAGAAAGAAATCATTTCAAACATTAAATGTCTAATCACGTGTTTCTCGTTTAAAACGAGGAATTAAAGGAATATATGTAATATCCGCGAAATATTTCAAAGAAATGTTTAAAAAAGTTTTGATCTTTTAATGAATAACCAATATATTTATTTACATATCAACGAAAAATCTACCTTTTTTGTCTTTAAATTTTGATTAAATTCATTCTTTTTCCAAGAGAAATGCAAGAACACGAAATTGAGAATAGATCGAGGAGAGACTATTTGGGTATATCTGAAATATAGACGAACATGTATTACTCACGAATAAAAATTGATCTCATGCTCAATCTTCTCCATCGAGAATTTCTTAAATCTATTCAAGAAGAAACGTTCTACGTATCGCGAAAGAAATACGATAAAGAGAGTTATGATTATGTATTGAATACATATATATCGGAATAGGCCTTCGATGTTCTCTACTCGTCTAGTATCCACGCGTAATTTTATCTCATACTTTATTTATGATGTTACCATTATTATCATTACTCATCTACGATTATTTGAAAAAGTTAAAACTCTCGATAACGCGAGAGGGAGAGAGAGAGAGAGAGAGAGAGAGAGAAAAACTCGATGCTCTATTTTCGACTACTTTCAAATGATAAGAACAAAATCTTTTCTATCTACTCTATTTGATAGCGCCCGTTAATCCAACTTGGTCGCTTCGTCCTCTTTTAAGGATGGCCCAAAGGGATTCGAAAGATTCCTTTCAAACTCACGTTGATATATTCACATATGAGAACAAATTTAAGAGAAAGAAAACAGAACGATCTTCCATCAATATGATCTACGAAGAAAGTACGTACATGTATCGAAATATAATTTGATTTGCGATGATTTTCGAAACGAACTAAACAACGGGTAATTAATTTCTCATCATTTGAAAGGCTCTGTAATACTTCCGTGAAAACGTTGAATAGCATCGAATAATTTCAATCCCTAAATAGTTCGAAGAGTCTCTACATGTTATTTTGAATGCACATATAACGTGTTTTGTTCAAATCGTCGTCGTAAACTAATTCGGCATTACGAACTAAACGTCGACGATATATCATTTTAATGCGTATCGCTTTAAACTCGCTATCCCATTGCGATTCACGTTCTTGTTGGATCCTTTGTTAAAATATAACGACCTCGGGATACGTCATAATATTCGGTTTTATCGAAATTCGATGAATCCCTGGCAATATGCCTATGCGGAAAATAAATGGGCCGAGTGACCCAACAAAACACGGCTTTCACCTCGCAAAAAAATACGATCTACTTCCGGCCGATTTTAGGGAGATGTAAACTTTTAAGAACGAACTTGCAATTAACGCTCCGTCCTTGAATCCGTAAGTATCATTTCTTCTTTTAGAAGAAACAATATACATGATGATGATTTCTCGTAACAAAGAAGAAAAAACTTTACGAGAACTTCCAAGATGGACGTAGAATTTATTATAAATAGGAACGATCTTAAATTAATTTGTATAATATATCCAGCGACCCTTACCCGCGCAAATGATATTTAACAAAAACAAAAAAAAAAAGATCGAAACGAAAAATCGAGAATAAGTTATGTTTTTTAAACCTAAATTATGCGAAAGTACGAAATAGCGATGATCCAAAGTTAAATCTAATCTCTCAAGAAATGTAACTTCGCATTATATATTAATGAACGCATATGAAACATGGAACTTTTTTTTTACAACTGAAGATACGATATTTCTCAAGGTCATGTCCTATACTCGTACTGTTTTATAATACCTTAATCACCACGTGAGTTTGACAAAAAAAAAAAAAAGAAAGAAAAGGAAGAGAAAGAAGAAAAAGAAAAAGAAGAAGAGAACTTATACATCGAGGATGACACTCAAGGTCGCGGCCATAAAAGCTCGAAGCTCTTGAAGCGTTGCTTTTACCGAATCTTGGCACGTACCCCCTGAAGAGAAGAAAGACCGTAGAGTTTGGCTGGTCCACAAAAGACGGAACAACTTCCGGCAGTCAGAAGATCTTTTGGAATTTTTTTTCTTTCCCTCTCTCTCTCTCTCCCCACCCCCCTAATGGTATCCTTTCAGTCCTATCTGAACCTATCCTATAGTTCTTCTTGTCTCTTGGAAATTTGTTGAATTCTGCTTGGACGAACACAGTATTCGTACTTCCCAAAGCTCATAAGCAAATCCTGCAGGATATCCAACGAATAAGAAAAAAGTTATGAGCGACGTTTATAGAAGCCCCTCTCCTCTTCTTCCTCCTTCTTCTTCTTTTTTTATACTCTCTTTCTCTCTCTCTCTCTCTCTCTCTCTCTCTCTCTTTCTCTTTCCTCCTCCCCCTTCGTTTCTTCTTTCCACGCACAGCTTTTAAGTTCCAAAAATCCGTACTTCTCGATCGATCACACGTACACAGAGGATCTAACAATTTCAAAACTCTTTATCTCCTTCCACTTGATCTCCTTCTTCCCATTCCTTCCTCCTCCGTTGTTAGCTTAACGCGACGCATTTCACCGAAGAAATAAATAATGAAAAAAGAGAAAAAAGATGGGAAGAATATGAAGGATAGATCGATGGATCGAATGAAGAAAAATCCTTTTTTTCTATTTTCTTTATATCACTGGGACATGGAAAACAACACCTGTATCATTTGTCGATCGAAAACAAACTTGAAGAAGAAAAAAAATGTGAGATGAGGGAGAGAGAGAGAGGGAGAGAGAGAGAGAGAGAGAGAGAGAGAGAGAGAGAGAGACAGGGTAAAAGACAGCGGCACGAGAGAGACGAAGGGACGAAGAAGGAGAAGCGTCGCGACGACGCGGAGGCTGACGACGCACTGACTGGCCGACTCTCGCGCTGCACCCGAAAGAGCAGCCGTTCTCCTATCTCTCTCTCTCTCTCTCTCTCTCTCTCTCTCTCCTCTCCTCTTTTCTCCTCTCTCCTAACGATACCACACTGACACGATCTCATTGGTGCCAAAATTCGTACGCCCACGCGCTCCTTTCGTGGCCATCCTTTGCGCTACGTACATCCTTATCTTTCCTTCTTTCTTTCTTTTTCTATAAGTATATAGTATGGTATATATATATATGTGTGTGTGTGTGTGTGTGTGTGTATGTATGTATACACGCTCAAATATACATATAGACATATACTACTCAAGTTCGAAATGATCCTCGCGAAGCCCGTGTCTCTAACATACTTTCCTATCAACGGAACGACCCTTCGATCATTACGAGATAAAGAAAAAGGTACATGTTCCCTTTTCTATTCGCTCGAAACGAGGTTTTCTCCGATGTTTTTCTTTAATTAAGATCATAAACAAGCCGGACCTTCAACCCGTATAATAGCAAGTCCTTTAGGAAATGACTGCCTATTCCTAAAAAGCAGTGCTAAGATACTATTGTCAATTTAGATACCTTGAAAGAAAAAATGTATAACAATAAAGAAAAATAAATTAGCCAGAGACAAATTAGTTTCAAGATTTTTTGTGAATTATCTTTGAAAAAAGAAATCTTAACGTTTTCTTATTTCGTTCGCGGTATCCTTATAGCTCTCTGCGTTATAAGGAGAAACAATGATATATGATATAAAGAATGCACCGTCGAGACAGCGTACACCATCATGAGAAATATAACAAATCCTTAGTGAGATGCATCACCATCACTATGCCAACCATTATACGCATTTAAGTATTTGTTACCCTGAGAGTAATGTATTTTACTTCGTGCAACATTAATATTAGAGGTGGTAGAGCACTGCCTGTCGTGAGAATACATCTTGAGAAACGACATTAATAATAATGGAAATTAATATTTTACCACATCGGAAATTTTATTTTAACTTTGTTATAATCAAACACCATCGAATACTGGTATTCGATAAATATTCGATAAAAATATCTTATTTCTATTTCGAAAGAAATTGTTTCAATCATATTAATACGTAAAACTTAATCGTGCTGCTCTACCTAAAAACATTCATTGAGGATCAATGCTTCCAGCTACTTTAGTTTCTTTCGGACTAACGTGTCATTAAATCACAGAAACGAATATAGAAGAATAGAATCGGATAATTCCGATTATCCGAACTAATTGAATCTTCGAGCTGACCAGATAATCGATTTTCTCGGTCAATCGAATAATTATATCCTTCATGCTCTTTCATCAACTAACCTCTACTCTCATCCTTTATAAGCTATGTATTAAAGTTGAGAAGTTCTGATGTCTGATTTTACGAAAGAGATAGAAAAGAGAGATGGAAGAAGAAATTGATAGTGAAAGAAAGGAGTATGAAAAAGATGAACGTGAGACGTTTTTCACTCGCTGATATCCCTTCCTTCATGGATTATTGTTGACTCCGATGAGATTAAGGAAAATCCAGACAGCGTCTCTTCATTTCCATTGCGCGAAAAAATAAATGAAAACCGTCCACAAGCTACAGTGCTTTTTGAGAGAGACATAGTGAAATTATAGCTGTTTATTCAAGTTACCTTTTATAGACCAAGTCAAAAGAACACGAAGATTCTTTCTACGAAAATTTACCAAATAAAATCTGTTCTTCCGGACAGCTACGCCAATTTTTAAAACAAAAGAAAAATATGAACTTCACAAGATTAATCTTCATCTAATTTTTACCTATTTTTTTTTTTTTTTTTTTTTTTGGAAGTACACAACATTTACGTTCGAGCTATATTTCTGGTTATTTATATTCAAATGTAGAAAATTATCGAAAAACCAAATTGCACGCTATACATCGATTATTAAATACATTTCAACTTTTTTTTTAAATCCGATCGGATAATTGAAAATTGAAAAAACGTTCGCACATAATTCCCAGAGTTTCCTTAAGAAAGGAAGCAATTTTTAATTCCGATAGGACGTGGATAACTCAAATTTGAAGAAGTTCCATGCCATCGTCTTAGCACCTAACTTCCTATCTGTTGCTTCCACTTCGACGTTTACACTGTAACGGGTCACCTAATGCGATATTCTATGACGTAGAAACTGAAAGACCATCACCTTTTATCCAAAGCACGCGCATGAACACATAGAAACAAACTTATCTACACAGTACACACACACACACACACACACACATATGTTCCGGATTACCCTCGAAAATCTTAGTGCTGGTATACCTGAGTAACGTATCGAAGTAACCCGGTTACTTCGCCGCTCGATTTCGATTTCTATTTCACGACTCCACCTCTTTTTTTGTTCCTTTTCCTCTCTGCTCTATAACCTCCCCCGACGTACTTATCCACCCTCCCTCGTTTCACACCCTAGTCTACCTATATAACTATATATATATATATGAATGTATATATGCATGTATGTATGTATATACGTATGTATGTATGTATATACGTATGTATGTATGTATCTCTCTCTCTCTCTCTCTCTCTCTCTCTCTCTCTATTTCTTTTTTTTTCTCCCTCTCGATCCAAGCTAAGGGTTCGACAACATCGAGAGAGTTTGAGAGGCTTCGTAGAAGCCTCTGCGAATTCTGTAAAACGACAGTCAGCTCGTGGCTGTTCGACGGCAACCGTGTTGTCTCTCTTTTTCTGTGTTCCTTTTTATGTCTCTCTTGTCAGTCACGATCAGGACATTCGAGCAGAAACACCAGCGAGGAGGAAAACGTCCAACCGGAAAATGGCCGTGATCCATGGCACGTACAACTATTCTCATTTATTGTCCCTCCATTTCTATTTTATTTTTCTATTCCTTTCAATGTATTTAATTCTAACTATCACTTTGTCGTTCGTTCATTTATAAACATTGAACATATTTATCCGAAAGATTCGTCGTTAAATTCGTCGTATGACAAATTCAACTTATTAGTCAGTATTTTGATCTTTCCTCTCCCGTGTTCGACAGACCTTGTTTCATTTGTACGTTTCTTTAAAGTTCCTTTATTTCTCCCGCACTGCGGACAAATCCAATTTTCGCGAAAGATACGCCAAGGAGACTTCGAACGGCGAACTCGCGATGAAAACAGAATCAACGCGAAAGAGAAACGGACGATAAGAAGAGAAACTTTCATCGCTCTTCAACGGAATAAGAAAAAGGTCGAGGATCCAGCAAACTATTTTATCCATCGACGGTGATCTCGCGTTGGCGTTTGTTTTCGACGATTAGTTCGATCTCTCTTCGAGCCTTCAAAGTTTTCCTTTTTTTCCTAAGTTTTTCTCGATAATAACGATAAAGGAAAAAAAAAAAAGAAGAAGAACGGGAAAATATGAAAAATTGTAACGTTGTGTTATATACAAATATTGGCTTGGAAATTCGCATTTTTAAATTTAATGAAAGTATTCGCTGAAATTCTTTCGAGTATTATTTCATCGATTCGTTATTAATTAAACAAAATCATAAAAATACAAACGAGATACACGTAATAATCAAATTTTACAGGAATTCTCCTCGTTATCGTTGCGATCTCGAATGTTCACACACAGGATGATTCGACTATAGAAGACGACAATTGTACCACCGATAGCATCTTTATTCTAAACGTCTCATTCAGCGAGACCCAACGGGACCAACTCGATACTATGATGGACGTTTTGGTAGAAGATGCCACGAAAAACGGTACAAACGTATCTCACTTTTGGACTCCGTCGATTGGAAAAGATTGGGAAGATCAGGCACCAAAACTAAATTTTCCTAAAACGATCTCCGAAGAACGCTTCAAGATGGCTACTCTAAATCTTGACCAAGCACCATTCGTTTTTGATTTTCTACGAAGCGTTCTCTATCTGATTCATCCTTACGACGTACCGATCGGTAAAGTATGACGCATGTGAACGTCATTCGAAAATATTTTTCAAATTGTATTAACTTTCAAAATAATCCATACCTAGATAAATAAGCTACAAAACGAAAATATTTTCTGTTAACGTGAAAATAAAAAAGAAAAAAAGTAAACACGTTCGTACAAAGGAAAATAAATGTTTCATTTGTCATTATCGTAAAAAAATGCATATATATGTATGTATATATATATATATATATATATATATATATATATATGCATATACATATATGTACTGCACGAGATCGGAATAATAATGTAAAACTTTAACGCAACAATTTCATATTCTGCGCTGTCTACTTTCTATCTGAAATCGCATCTCGAGATATTTTAATTTCAAACCTGGATCTTATCTGGAGACAGAAAAAGAGAGACAGAAAAAATAGAGAGAAAGAGATGAAAAAATATTTTACCGTGGCTTTCCTCGATCGACGCTTTAATTCTCTCCCAATGTTCCATTACGGAAAACGCGTATAGTGCATGCATACAGATGACTCGATAAATAAATTCGAATGGAATCGTATCCCACTGTTACGGTTCGTTTGCAATTATATATGCTCATATGCATTGCTTTAGCTGTTGCTTTAGAACGGGAGGATTATGAACATCGATCGTACACGAAATACTTCGTCCAATTTTATATCAATCAGTAAAATAGGTTTCCCTCAAATATTACAACCGTAAAAAGTAACACTATATATTTGTATATGTATGTACGTATCTACATACAAATATAGATATATAAATATTATGAACATTTAAGTTCTCTAAGTAATCTGTTAAAATATTATCTTCGCATAAGTTAATCGATTTCTCTCTATCGTGTACGAACTCTCTTTTAAGAACTTTTATATACAAATATATCCTCTTTCTCGACAAATGAAAAATATTTCGAATGAAAACGCTACATACTGACTCGCTCCTGTATGTTATATCATTATAAATTTATAGAGCTTTAAATAGTTCATGTCTTTCTTCGCAGGTCTATTGATAGAAACGATGGAGAACCGTATTACTACTTCCAAATTAATATCTGAGGTAAGTAGATTCCTCTCCTATATGAAATATGACTCATCAAAGATATTGCCGAGAACGTCATATAGAGAAGTAAAGAGAGAAAGAGAGAAAGAGGAAGAGAGAAAGAGAGAGAGAGAGAGAGAGAGAGAGAGAGAGCGAGAGAGAGAAAGAGAAACTTAAAAATTCGCGTACCCTACTCATTTCAAGAACGAAAAGCAATTTCGTCGATCGTCAACGTCAAGAAGTATAAAGACTATTTTCCTTATGTTACGTACTACGTCGATGATGATTTTAACGATGATTGCAGTCGATGCACATCGAGGCGATATTCTTAGCGACAGTCGGTGTCTGCTGCATCATGGCCTGCATAGTACCTGGCACAGAACTCTGGTTCGCTTGTCGTCCAATTAGAGAGGATTACAAACCCTCCCGGCATCCGGAGGTCCTCGCATTTCTTCTTGCAGCTTTTGTCTTCGTACTCGGGTACGTCGAAGGAACCATATTCATTTTAAAGATATCCTGAGAAAAAGAGAGAGAGAGAGAGAGAGAGAGAGAGAGAGAGAGAAAGAGAGATAATTCGTCGTCCTTTATGGAAACGAATTTCTCTCGATCCCTTCTCTCTTACCCTATTCTCTCAGCAAATCTGCAATCAATGAAGAGGAATGGATTCAAATCAATTTCATCCATCCGCATCTATTCTATCCTTTACGTTATCTCTCTCTCTCTCTCTCTCTCTCTATCTATCTTCTTCTCTCTTTGTATTTGTCTTTCTTTATCTGCATATATAGAACGTAACTATAACTCTATGATTTATAAAAAGAATACTTACATATAATTTTTTCGGTTATCTATTGTGACAAAAAAGATCGATCAATATAACCTATGATTATATAACGAACAAATAACGCGAATCAATTTTGGTTCTGTCTCAACACGATAGTAGTATATCCCTACGTACGAAAGTTTTCGATTAAACCAAGTTTTCTCGCCGGGCATTCAATTTTGCTCTTGCGAAAAGAACTACTAGTAGAAGAGAAACATAAAGAGAAAAACGAAGAAGGGACCAAGGAAGGAAGGAAAAGCAATTTACCTGTAGCAGACTCCAGCTAGTATATAGGCTCTCTTAACGTTTCACCATCGAACGATACAACCTTCGATACAATTTCCACAGGTCGTGCATGGTCACCATGATGGTCTGCAACGAGGCCGCAAGAGCTGGAATCGAGAAGGTTCCCATGGTCGTGGAAACGGCATTGCAGGATCTAGACGGCTATCATCAAGATACAACGACACAACTACGAAAATGTCTCACGAGAAGTCTCGATGTCGCAAGTGAGGCCATACTCGCGGACTTGGACAGTGAGTAATACAAAAATAAACAAAACAACATCTCAAATCTCTTATTCCCGATTGCTTTTCGAAATCGAACTGACAAAGTACTTCAATTAACAAAGTAAACATTGAGTTTAGAGTTAAATTATCAAAGTTCGTGACAATACTGTATGAATCCAGAAGCGGGATTTCTCGCTCTTGAATCGAAGGGGCATATCCTGCGTCTTGCCTGGGTCTTACTTGCTTAAAATTAAATTTCACACGTTCGCACATAAAAGTATGCTATCGAATCACCTATCACCTGTATTTGAAAAGAACAAAGCATTCATACCAATACATGCACTCTACGATTCTCTCACAATTTTCCAAGGTCCAAAAAGCCTGCAATAAATGTAATCGACTGTCATGGCTAATGATTATTGCGTAATATGATTGAGAAAATATTTTTAATACGTACTAATGTATACTCATACTCGAGATCATTTTATTATTTTGACATCAAATGTGAGTTTTCACGTGTTCTTAGCAACGCGAGAAAATTTAGATGTCGTTGTAAATATATGTATTCCAAATTCTCTTTTTAAAGTGGATTTAAGAGAGAATAAATATTTAAAGAGAGAATCTATCACAGACCAACGTATGATTCACCATCTTAGCACACACACTCTTATTAAACGTACTTCGAGCTTAATCATTAGCGCAATGACAGCCGCTGAATCGGGGAATTAAAAACTAAACGCATCCTAACTGTTTCTTATTCATACGAGTAACACTTGGACACACGCATAGATGAGAACAAAGAAAACATGAAAGGGAAAAACAGAAATTAATATATTAATTAATAAAATCCCTGGGCTGAAAATTGATTGACTTATTTTAAGTCGCGCGAGCTGTGATTATGCAAGTCTCTTTGCTTTTTTGCAATGACTATACTTGATGTTTATTCTATCAATAACAATGACTTTACTTGATTTTTTTCCATTAAGAAACAATGACTCTACTCGACTCTTTTTTTTAGAAACAATGACTCCATTGAAATTATTCTTTTATTAACAGAATTGATTAAATATTTAATTAATTTTTATTTAGAAATATAATAAAAAAAACTTGCTAAAAATAAATATAAGATAATTGAAAGTATAAATTATTTAAGTTAAACCATATGAAATAAGAGACCTTCGATATTTACTTACTCAAAATAATACTAACTCGTTAACTATCAAAATCATCGTAGTATTTGTTTGTTCATAGCACTTGTCTGCAACGACTTAAAGAAATTCTCTTCCTATGTGTTTGCATGTATTTACGTCATGAATTTTCACGGTCACAATTTTTGTCCAATTCGGTGATCAGAAACTCATTCGAAATATAAAGGTCTCTTACACAATATCCTTTCTGATGTTCAAAACAGGAGATTTCACTTGTGTAAAAATTACATTTAAAAATTATTTATTGTTAAACATGATTTTTCCAAAGAAAATAACATTTTCCAAAAATCTAAAAAAATATATATATATATATTTATACAGGTTAATTATAAATTGAGGATTGAATATATAAATGTAAAACATCTAAACCATTTTATAATTCAACAAAAAGCAATAAAAATAATATGCGAATTTTAGACAATAAATCAGCAGTCCCCTGTAAATATAAAATATTTAAACTATTTGATAATTAAACAAAACAGCAATAAAAATAATATGAGAGTTTTAGACGATAAACCAACAGTTCTCTGTAAACATAAAACATTTAAATCATTTCATAATTAAACAAGAAGTAATCGAAATAATTTACGAATTTTATATAATAAATCAGCAATCATCTGTAAACATAAAATATTAGAAACATTTTATAATTAAACAAGAACCAATCAAAATCAATATGCAAATTTTATGTAATGAAGAAACAACCTATCGGTATAAGAAATTTATAATTTTATTACTTTCTGAAAATAAAATATATATTAAAATAAAAATATTTTAATTTTACACGCACACACGCATGCATACAGAAAAAGAACAACCAACGAAGAGTCGAATCAAATCTTATCAATTTAGATGGTATTTCCTGAAACAGAAATCAACTCCGCCTAAATTGCATATAAATTTCTTTAATATTTCAAATGAATAAAAAAAAAATAGATGCAAACAATTCATCCTCCATTGCTTTTTATTTTTTATAATTCCAATTCTGCATTCAAGTCTTCAATAATTAATTAAAACTACACATTAATTTTTTCCTTTAACTTTTTGTTAATTAGAAGATCTGAAAAATCTGAAATACAAATCTATTTTACATAATGCATTCATAATCTTTATCAATTTATTTTTATATCATATACTATGATAATATGACAAATCTTGAAATATTATTTTCAACACTCATTAATACTCACTGATATAAATAAAGGGATATTTATCAATATTTGATCTTGAATCGTAAAAATGAGACCGCTCTGTAACAGAAAACTATATAAAAGAGCATGCGTGGAAAGACAAAATTGTATCTACAGTCCATGTGCAAATATTTTCATAATTTTGGAAATTTAATAAATAAAGAATTTTAAACACATATATTTCGCCATAGATTGTAATACTGATAAAAAAGAAGTATTAAAATGGCCATAAAACAGGCACTGAATATATCAAATTATGAATTATCGACACATTAGAAAACATGTTTTAATTTAAATAAAAAAATTGAAATTGTACGCGGATTTTATGTACAAATATTAAAAATATACAGAAATTATAGAAAAATATATAAATATATATTGTAAATTATTCAAGATATGTTATGAAAAAAGGGAAAAGATATGTGAATATTTCACGATATTTAAGAATTAAATCGAGTAAAAAAAAAAACGAAAAGGAAAAAAACAAGATAAAAGAAAAGAGCAAAAGTATACTGCACCTTGTGCCGTATTATAAAATGCATACACAATTTTGTATACCGCCATAAACATATCCATAACGAGATCAGATCTATATTTAATCGATAGATTACATATGCATTACATTATTACGGTTATACTAACGCGAAGTACGCAGGTACATTATGTGTCTGATGTAGATATTACATCCTTTATATACAAGACACTATTTTATTTATTAAATTATGAAAAATATAATAAAACCAATGTCACAATTTCAAAACCATATATTTTTTATATGTATACAAAACAGTAATGAAATATGAATTCTAAAAGAGGAAAATAAGATTACATACAAAAATATTAGGGACAAAATAGTTTTAATATATTCATGCATATTATTCTTATTAATTTATTTTATCGCCAGTGCTTGCTTTAACAGATCCTGACTTCCCTAATTACATCAAGTCTCATAGATTTTTAATCAGAATAATTAGAATCTATATAGGATGATGACGATGGTTAGAATATATGAATCGTTTTACAACTTGTGCTTACCGATTTTATAGAATATTATTACTTAATAATAATCATATAAAAAATTTAGTATTATTCTGAAATAAAAATCTACACGCTTGAGTATGCAGGTGCATTCCTGAATGCAGACCTGTTCCTATTCTAAACTATTTTCATCCACACTCCTGAGTGGGGCAGTCTTTTCATTCGTTTTTTTTATATACCGAGAGTTATGCATTTTTATTCCAGAAATATGATTATAATCATATTTCTTTAATATATGCATGAAAATTTCTTAAAAGATCAGCGTCATATCATTCACTACTTTTTCTTCATATTACTTATGAATCTTTCATATATATGTATATATACAATAAAAATTATACTTTTTTATATATCTATAAACTCTATTATGCGGTAATCATGTTTAAATAATATGTACTGTTGACATATTTTAATTGACTCCTGAGTGCAAGACCGTTATTTTTGTATCATATTATTCGCTTAATAAGATTTATACATTTCTAGTCAGAATTATTCAAATATTCGTTTCATTCGTTTGCACTGCATTTAAATATAAATGCATTATTATATCAGGAAAAGTACGAAAGAAATATTCTTGATTATTATAAATAAATTGTATTTCTTTAAAATAATATCACAAGACTAAAGTATTTAAATATTTATTTATTATATACTTTCATTTATTATAATTCAGTCATCGTATATAAGTGCACTTTCCATTATCTATTTTTGATTTTTCTGAACGAGAAATGTATGTCCTTAATATAATATAGTTATTTGCTTTCCCGAATGCACGCATGTACTTACTGCGAATCTATCATATGCACTTCTGAGTGCTGGCTGCCATTTATGTCATTTCATTCATCTAACAGAACTTACACGTTTCTTCTCAGAATAATTTAAAACGTTTTTTGTTAATTTGGTCTATTTAAATAGGTCGATTATTATATATGGAATAAAAGGAAATATTCTTTATTTATTGTTTGACAACTAATTTATTAAGAAAAATATTGTGAGAGATTAAAATATTGATTTATTAAGTATCTTTATTAGTGCATTCATTCATTTATTCATTTTTGATCATTTTGGATAAGAAATGTATCCTTGCTATAATATATTTATCTACATTCCTGAATAGAGGCATATCCTTTCTCGTTATGTACATCAAGTCTTGTAGATTTTTAATCAGAATAATCAGAATAATCCGTATAATCCGAATAATCAGGATAATTAGAATAATCAGGATAATCAGAATAATGAGAATCAGACTACAAAAGAATAATGAGAATGATGATGATGATAATGATAATGATGATGACGATGATAATGATTACCACATATGAGTCATTTTGCAACTCGTGATAAAAGTTGGGAGTTGTAAAAATGGTTTTACAATCCTGTGTTCACATTATTTACCGCATAAGGGCCTTTGAGCGACCCGCGATAACTGTATTGACATCTAGGTATAAAATATGAATATATCTCGTATATATACATACAAATTATTTATTAAAATAATTAATTTATTGAAATATTTAATTTATTGAAATATTCGATTTATTGAAATATTTGATTTATTGAAATATTTACTTTATTTAAATATTTAATTTATACGAAAAAACAACCTCGGACGCGATTCCTTTCATCAAATGGCTGTTTTAATGATTAAAGAAACTAAATACGAAGCAATGCATTTAACTTATATCACGTTATATGCTTTATTTGGATGAAATCGGGTAAATGAATGCCCTATTTCATTACTAATATCGCGAGCAATGATGATGAGAAAAAAAAGTGCTTATTAAGGGCATTGTTAATTAAACGACTTTAAAACAATATAATGTGTGTGTGTGTAATAATAATAATAAAAAATTCATCAGAAAAGAGCTGACTACACATATAAGGAACCACTCGTGAATAAAATCAAAGATCTTAATCGCGGTCACTTTGGCTTATTTTGAACGATGGGACATCAACGAATACAACCAGCAACCCGTGCCGATATGAACCTTTCATCTTTGGCATGATGGGCGCCAGAGGAACATACAATTTTTCACTTACTACTTTTACTTACTACACTACTACTTAAGAAATTCTGCGTTGGCTCCAAAACACTTGTCCCTCTCGACGTAGGTCAAATGATATCGTGAAGTTGATTGAAATGTTTGATTGAAATTATTGTTGAATCGATGAATCGATGAAACGTTGAATCGATGAATCGTTGAATGATCTGTGATTAATAAGGCATAAAAAAATTATCAATTATATGTTTCGTATCAAAAAGAATTCTTTCAATGAATGAAAATTATAAAAACATATGATTTGAACAATGAATGAAAAGTAATGATTGCAATAAAGGAAGATACTCACATGTAATTGTATCCATAGGAAGCTTTACTATCGTCGGTAAAGACGTAGATGATGAATTTTTAAATTCACACTTTCGACCATATTAATATTTATCGCAACGCATCCACTTCCACCGAATTGGCCAAAAGTGTGTTAATGATTCTAACAACGCGACAAATGTAATAAATGTATATATATGATGAGTGTATCTATACATAAAATGTGTATATGTTTTTATATATTAAACATTGAAATGCTACATACATAGAAGATTAATGTGATATAAAATATGATTAATAAATCAAAAATTTATAAACGATTAAATCTAGCTTATAAAATATTATATATAATATTAATGAAAAACTAAATGTATATGAACCGGAATTAACAAAGTCGTAGCAGGTCTAAACACGTCTTGTTTCGACGAAAGAGAACTGCGTAATGCGTACTAAGGGCAAACGTCGATCGTGACAACGCCGAGCTCGCGATTGTTCTTTGATTGTTGATGTTGATGTCCTTTTCTTCCTTCCGTCCTTTTTATAAACACGTACATATGCCTCCAATACAATGATGTCACGCTCAATTGCTTGTTGTTTTGCTGCTTGCTGATATGAACGAGAAATTCTTAGGCAATGGAGGGGGACTCTCTCTCTCTCTCTCTCTCTCTCTCTCTCTCTTTCTTTGTCTCTTTCGTCCTTTATCAAGGATCTCGCTATACGTACTTAAAAGAAATAAACTTTCGTTTGCGTGTAAATAAGTTACATTAATTATCATTTTTAGCGTTCTACATTGTTATTTTTCGATTTGTAGGATTCTTGAAAAGTTAAAAATACAACGATATTAACGGTTTATAAAATTAATTAGGTGCTTATGTATATGAGTGCAGGAATTATCGATATGTGTATATGTTCGTAAGAAGAATATTCATATATGTGTGTGTTTTTATGTATACTTATATATATATATTATTTTATTATATATTATTTTATATATATATATATATATATATGTATGTATGAAAATCGTATATAAGGCGAAATTCAATTGAACGCGACTAATTAATGAAAGATTATTAATTTAGAATGTAGTTTATGAACGAGAAAAGAAACATCGCGGAAATATAACCAAGAAATTCGAAATAAAAAGCATTCCCATGGAGACGCTGAGATGCCGATTTTATTTTCGCGGATATCTTTTAAATGAGACGATGCCATGATTTGCGAACTTTCATTCATGGAAATCGCGTTTTCGGCAATCGATTGATATATAAATTAAGGGTGAACGTTAGAAAAAATTTGATAATTACTTGGAAATTGACGAGACGACGAAGTTCCGCTGCAATCGGTACCACGAAATAATTCAAAATAGCGGAATCATCGATAGCGAGCAGACTAAGTGGAATCTTTCGATTTATTATATGAAAGATAAAGAAAATTTTCGATCTATTATAAAAAAATATAAATATCGAAATATCGAAACATTCAAAATATGATATACGAACTTAAAGATTGTCTAAACTGGTGCTTTATTATCCCAAATTATGAATTTCTCCATGAATTTTCATGATCGCAATTTTTGTCCGATTTTAATGATCAAGGGCTTATCTGAAAGGTAAAGTTTTATATTTCTTACACAAAATTTTCTTTTCAAATTTTCAATTTTCAATTTCAAAGGCTTTTACTACTGTGAAAGTGACTTATTTTCTAGACATGATTTTTCCAAAAGAAAAATCTAAAAATATGATTCTATGTAGAAACCCTTTATCTTTCTAACCTTTTCATATGTGCCTTTAATAAATAAAATCAGACTAATATTACGACCATGAGAATTCATGGAGTAAATCCTTGTAAACCCATCGGAAGAAAACTCCCTTAGGGAAACAAAAAAGAAAAACACAACAGTTTCCATTTATTTATTCCTTCCTATTCGACTCTATCTATGTCTATCTCGCTTGCACGAAGAATGAAATTTTGTTTTCCGTTTCTTCTTTCGAAAAGTACGAAACAACGTGAGATTCTCGAAAGAAAGTATTTTCAGCTTTCTGTGTTCTTTTTTTTTTCTTTCCTTCTTAATTCTACTTCTTTAAAAGCTTCCTTTCTTCTAACGATCCTGCCTCGTTTCCGATTCTTCGAGTTTTTTATTTCGCCTCCGTGAGTCGTAAAATTTCTTGACGAGGAGAAAATGTACTGCTATCCGGCTTTAAAAAGATATATGTACATATGTGTCTACGAACAAAACAATTAAAGTTAACGATCGCTTAGCACTCTCTACCTTTTTATGTTTCATCCAAATGTAATTCCAAATCGTGCGTAACTGCACTGTTATCACGCATACAAAACTAAGATACTATTTAAATATCAGACTAAAATGTATTATGTATAAAAGTCACCTCGTCAACTTTTAATGGAATATTTATTACAAAACGTTACATTTTGAAAATTCAATTCTAGGGTATCAGCACGTTTAATCGTACAATTACGGAATAAACCATAAACGTAAATACAGCCCCGACTAATTTTCAGTTTATTTTCCAAAAGTCATTCCATAGCTTCGATGAGATAGAATTTTTAATTTCGTTCGGACTTGGCTGGATCGTTTCCCAGTGGCTAATATTATACGAGAAACGAACCACGAGAGAACAAACCCAAAACTACTTTTAATAGAGTTTTAATGGAATCACCTTAAGATCAGACCTTTCTCCAAACGTTTCATCGTAAACATAAGTAATTAAAATAAAAAAGAATAAAAATAAAAGAAGAAACGATAATCCATAGGGGAATAGAAGGTAAATAATGACGTGTGTAAGGATAAGATTGACAGTAACGATAACGCAATCCAAACTGCTAAGTCATAATCCGATACTTGAATCCAAGTCGATATACACCACTTTACTTGCATCGAAGGATTATCGGAGCATTGTAGGTACGAACCCTATCGTCTAATGAACGTCCATCGAAAGCAGAAACGCATAGACGTCTAATGAAAGCTATCGACAGTCTATAATCGTCGTGTAATGGGCCCATCGACGGGTACGTTAACAACCCTTCGCAAATTGCGATCGTTAGCATAATGCAGCCGCCGACATTACCTACGGCGTTTGCCACAAAGCCCCCTACGCAGCAATGCTGTCATCGACTTTCGATTTTCCATCTCCCGGAGATAGACATATCAAGACTCTCATACTTGAGTATACGTATACAACATTTACTATGTAGGTATGCGTGCACAGCTATCTATCTATACCTTGTGTTTTATAACCCTACGGTAAAGATAAAAATTCTTCGTAAGCGGCCTTCCTCCCATTCTTATATCCCTCACTAGATCCTTCTTTCTAGTTATTTCAATGCAAATATAATAAGAAGTGAGAAATTTACGTCAAGAAAAGAAAATCCAAATGTGTCATATACGGTTTAATTTTTCATATCGAATTTAAAGGATACAATGCAATCGTAGGAATATTTGGTATTAGTTAAATGATCGATGAATGAAAGATTCTCTCGAAATATCGAACCGTTACCGAGGAGAAAAGCCAACGACCGAGAATTCCTATCAGATGGAGATAACCAGTAATGGTTATGAGAAGACATAAATTATCAGGTCCACGGGATGAGAGAGAGATAAGATTTATGATTGCTCCCCTGCTACGTTATATCGGTTATTCGAGTGCTTTCCTCGAGAGAACCGAATATTGTTTTTTAAATATGTCTCTTGTCAATGAAAGAAATTACCGGTAGTATAATCTATGATAAATTGAACTGTCAAAAGAATATTATCGCTATACGTTCTTCTCGTTCTTATTTGTTACAGACGTAGAAGACCTACTTGGGAAACCAGTGCAAGCAGAACTCTCTGTCGAAACAGGTCTTGACGTAGCATTAGATGCTTTAATGGATCTAGCAAACGGTAATAGATTTATAAAAATAATAATAATAAAAATAATAATAATAATAATAATAATAGTAATAATAATAATAATAATAATAATAATACATATGTTCTTTCACCAACAAAAAAGAATCATCCAATTTTCACGTAATATACAAAATTCTTCCATATTTTCCCACGACTTATAAATATCTTCTCGTAAATCTATGTAGATATCTACAATCTTCAAAAACTTCATCTGTGAAAACTTCTTTCCAATAGAGAAGGAACTGTTTTTCGAAGAATAATTGGCATTAGCCAAAGTGTTCATACATAGTACACACACATACATGTATGTGTATATATATATATATATATATATATATATATATATATATATATATACATACACATACTAGTATATTCGTTCGACAAAGTCGAAAGACACAGCGGCACCAAATGTTTGCATATTCATAGTTCTACGATATACACATGTACGTATATACGCCCGACGAAACACGTATATTAATTTATACGACGAATGCTCTCATATACGGAGAAACGACTATGTCATTCGCTTATTGCTTCACGCATCAAGGAAAACCATTCCAGAATCGGAATTATTCGCCGAATATTAATAATCCTATGCGCGCGCGCGCGCGTGTGTGTGTGTGTGTATTCTACATAGGAAAATACATCGTACCCATTGCGAAATCTCTTATTTTCAGTGTTCCTCGAAGATCAGTGCAAAATAAATACTACGATCTCGTTTGCCGTTAACGAGATGTAAATAACAGCCTCTAACTGTAAATCGATTATTATTAATCTCCAACTCTCAAACTATGCATACGCCTGTACTATCTATATGCATTACACGGCTGTATCTTCAATTATAGCGTATCCCAAACACTGATACGAATGGTATCGATGCTAATTCCTAATGAATGATTTATCTCCATAACTCTGAACAGGAAACCCTTTAAACGTCGTTACGATACTAGTTCGAAAGTGTAGCTTTAATTCAAGTGCTGACCACGTGCATACGAATGCTAGAAACTCTACGATACGCAAAGTAGAATTATTGTTAGTTGGACACGATGCACTCTAATTTTCATGTATAATTAAATCGTAACAATTATAAGTCATTAGTATAATAAATATATATATATATATATATATATATATATATGAGAAATTAGTATAATATGTGTATTCACTTCACAACTTTGTTATATGACTATCAAAATTAGAGAATCTTTCTCGTTTTCAGTGGTATGTATTCACGAAAATGAAATGAAAGTTTTTACTCTATAATAAATTTTTACGTAATAAACGTAATTAATCGAACATAATTGAATACGACGTAAACGTTTACCATAAACGTTTTTGTAACTTAACTATCATAAGAAATTAATTGAAACAACGCAATGTAATTACATTTAAATTTTGTAAGAAAATCTTATTGTCGAAGTTCTATATAGTTCCATAACTTGTCTCTGTGATTTCTAAATATTTTGCGACGATGTTTTAATTAGATAACATAAATTCCGTAGTCTTTCCGAGCGTTTAGCCAAGGCCGGATATTCGTATGTATGTACGTTTCGTGAACGCGTTTCAAGGCGAAAATGTAAACGACAGGTCGTGTAAGAGACACACGTTTTGCCACAACGCGGTTGGTTAAGGCGCTACGAGCGTGTGCAGGAGGTCTTGAAGAGAACTCCAGACCGTTAAGTGACCTCCTCGACCTAGAGTGTCACTTAGTCACTATACCGAGTTACTAACTGTGTACTAACTAAATTATAACGTGCTACCAGAACTACGCTTTCCTTTAGACCGCTACGTTTAAAGTCTTGCGTACTTGAACACGTGCCTATATGCGTATAAATGTACGTAGGTATCATCTATTTACGTACATATACGATTTTATACTTCGAATTGTAGAGTCCAAACTCGTTCGATCTTACTAGTTCCTCCTCGTACTTATCCGATCCATCAGAAAAAAATTGCAACTGGACACCGCAATTGATGAGAATGCAAATTTTCACGAAATTTTATTACAAGAATTTGAGATCAAGGATAAGATATGGTAATTAGACTCTCGGCGTCTCACCACCGCACGTTTTAATTATGATAATGATATTTTCATTAACGACACCGCCGTAGACACTTTACAACATTTTTACAAACATTTCCTTGCATAGATAATAACTATGGACAAATTTCTGTTTCTTTTAATTATATTAATCTACATAATTATTTGACTCTTTCAATGGCCCTTGATGATCGTATTGACGTATCTATTCTTTGATTAAGTATTATTACTATGATAAAAAATTCGAATAAAAAAGATGAAAAAGTTGTCGAGAAAAATAGGCCAAATTGCGCATTAAAGTAAAACGAATCGTTCGATTATCCACGAAATCAATGGTTTTCCAGTAGTTACGTAGTTCGATTAATTCGATGAATTCGACTTTCCTCTTTCTTTCACTCCCTCTCTCTCTCTCTCTCTCTCTCTCTCTCTTTCTTTCTATCCAACATGTTGCCAAAGACGTTATACTGCACTATCGGAAAAGAAAAAGAACGAAGCAATGTTTATGTGAGTGGTCTTGGTCCATCTAATAGTGATTGGATTCGATGTTTCAGCTAGTCAAGAACTCTCTGGTAGAGCAGAATCATTACTGAAGGAAGGAGAAAGAGCACGCGATCTCGGGACGCAATTGAACCGAGAGACCGACGTGATACGACGCGATTTAGAAAGTGCCGTTAAAGCGTGCTCGGTTCAGGATCGTCCTCTCTGCTCCGTCATCGACCCTTCTGGCTTACGTCTCACCCTGCGCATGGAACAAGTAAATAAACTTTATCAAGAGCAACCACCTTTCTCGCCTCACCTCTACCCTTCCTATTTTTACCGATATAAACCGTAGAGGTAGAAATTTTAGCACTGGCTTTAGCTCCCCCTTATTCTCGTCACACGTGAAAACTCGATAACGAAAGAGAAAACTTTCATATTGTTATTAAAAAAAAAAAAAATCAATTTAATTAGCACGGGTATCCAGTTGCATGCATATTAACACTTCAAGTTGAAAGGCTGCGCTGTCGGAACTTGAAGAAAGAATTTTTTTGTATTCGTTCGTTAACTTGATAAAAATATATCAAATTATATGTTTTCTCTAAACTTAACTGAATGTTCCGTTGTCTTGTAAATAAGTATTATAGCAAAAAATTGTCGTCCTTGTTAAGAGTTAATTTAATAAATTATAAAGTTATAATTGAATAAAGTATATTCTTTGCGAACGAAGTAAAAGAGAACTACGACATGTACGTTCAACAAGTTTATTAATTTCGAGAGAAAAGTTTCCCTACAAGAAATTAGTAACTAAGAACAAGAATAATGTTCCTGTGAATCTAACTAACTCGCTTATTTGACGATTGTCTTTTACTCGTTATAATTACAGTCTTTCTCCTTTTTTATTCTCTCTCTCTTTCTCTTTCTCTTTCTCTTTCTTTGTCTTTATATATATATATATATATATATATATATATATATATATATTTCTTTCTTTTATTTTTATCAACGAAACGAGGAGAGAGAAGTTGCGTTCCCGAGAAAATCGAATTGAGAATCAGGAAGGCTGAAAGGCAACGTCCGAAATGGATAAAGGCTTTATCCGCAGTTGGTAACGCGGACTAGGTAGAGACAATAGGATAAACGCTTAACTACGTGGGACAGGCGAGACTAGAATAGTCAGAACTTTTCACACAGCCTCGGCAGCTTCTTTTCTGCTTATTTTTTTTTTTACTAATATTATTGTTCCACTATGCACGAAAATAAGCATGCCCATTACGATCCTCCTCATTTCTTTTTCTTTTTTTCGTCTACCGAACGCATTCACCGTACTTTATTCGAACTGAAAAGTCATATAAGAAAATGATAATGGCCTGAAATCGAGTCCACGATGCTTATCATCGAAATGAAAGATCCCCTATCAGAAATATTCCGTATAAAGGGGAATGTAACATCGTACGTTGCGGTCAAAAATACTCCATATTCGTCATACTATGATAATGCATTTCGTTAAAAGTTATTATTTTATTGCTCAACTCTTAATTTATCCTATTTTATTCCCGAAATAAAATGTAGAGGCTTAATCGAGAGAAATAGAGACAGAAAAGAAGGGATTTTGACGGTCTCATTCTTTAAGCTGGAAAAGAAGAAAAGAGGATTGTGTCTTTGTCAAAATGCCGTAAGTGTGTCGACCATTCTAAAGTGGTAATTCGAAAATGGAATCGAAAGGGAGTAATGAGTATTGATTTCGATAGGGGGGAAAAAAAAAAAAAAATTAACGACAGGATTTTCTCCTTATCTTACGTATTAAATACTGTAGAAAAGAAATATGTAATTTTTAATATATAATCGTCAATTTTTTTTATACACTTCTCATTAATCTTGTGAATTTTTCAGCTCTTAAGGGACGATCGTATTCTACGTTTACGCGGTAGCAGCAGAGAGAATCTCACGGAGGTTGGACGTCAAGCACGCGGAGAGTATCTCTACGTGCCTCATTACATCGCCAGAAGTACCTTGGATGCGAGAAATCGTAGGTAGAATGATAAAGTCGTTCGGTTGACAAAAATTCAACGTGAATGAAGGGATCCATCAACTTCTCAATACGATACTCGTTGTTTCCCTTCCATCGCTATATACCAATACAGAAATACAATGGAACGCATTTATCACTTAGCCAAAGATAAAACGAGAAATTAACGCGAGTAACTGCCATGAAATCGAAATATTTTATATAAACCAATTGTTTCGAATAGCAAAATAATTGAAGATAATAATCATATATGGTCGAATACAATGACGCGTTATTTGAAATATCATCGGTCATGTAACAGTCAGATTTTTAAAAATCAACGATATGTATTGTTTACATTATGAATCTCAAAACGCGTTACGTTGTATTATGTATTACGATTACGTGTTCTCGAAACCAAAATTATTTTTTAGTATACTTTGGAATAAAAATATTGATACGATTTCCACGATTGAATGAAAGAATAAAACGCTTTAAGTGAACGGTAATCAAAAAAAGATTATAAAAACGGATCACCGAGAAATTACACGAGATTTCATTGCAGAACAGCTAATCGAAAGGAAAGATACGATATTTAAATCGCTTATAGAATTTTACGAGCCGTTTCAACTTTCCCATGCTCTTTCTTTCTTCTTAAGAACGTATTATTCTATTTTTATTATATACTTACTGATGATAAAGGAAGAAAACGGATAAAAACTTAACCATCAATTATTGTATTTTCTTGAATTGTAATACCCATCATTGATTTTACGACATTACGATATTACGCGAAATAATCGAAAGACAAAAATTTCGTCGAATTTCCATTAATCTCCTATACCTAACAAAAACTAAATTTCCATTTGCAATTCCGCTCCCTTTCGAATACCTGAAACGATTAGTTGACCTATTGCTTACAAACAACGACTATGGTAGAAGAGAGAAGGGAAAAAACGGAAAAAGAAAAAAGAAAACAAATGACATGGCTACGTGAAAGTATCGTAAAGCACATTTGCTCCGATTAAACCGTAGCTAACACCGGTAAATCTCGACTTCAGCTCCCTCATTCTTCGTCCTTTGGTGCAACAACTCACATATTTCACAACGTATTTCACAGTCTTACCGAAAAGTAGGTATGAAAAAAATCTCGAATAAAGAAGGAATCAAGAACTTCCTCTCGCCCGAAAAAGTAAATTTTGATAGATTTGTCTAATGTGAATATTACGCTCGACTCCGGTGCTTTTTCTCAGCTAGTAAGTACACCATTTCGAGTTCTCGCTGGAATGTCGAATAATCCGAATATAAAAGTAAATCGTATCACCATTTTCCGATTGAATTTTTTCTTGAAAAGAGAAAATTGAAAGAAGGAAGGAATTCGATCGAATCATCAAATACTTATAAATGAAGATACCTTCGGTAAAAGGTTCCCTCTTAAGATTCCTATAAATGTTATCAAGCATTTTCTTCCAGAGAGAAAAAAAAAAGGAAATAATAAAAACCAAAATAAAAGAGAACGCTTTCGGTATTCCGTTTTCAAGAGGAAGCGTCAGCGTTTCTCCCCCCCCCCCACAATAATGGGAATAAAAACCATGGGAAGAAGAAAAAGAAGAAGAAAGAGAGGAAGAAGAAGAAGACGTACTAAAAAAAAGAAAATAAAAAAAGGGAGAGGCAGAGACGAAGAGAAGGAGATATCCACCCCTCAATAGACAAACGAAACGTGGTAAATGCCCGGAGCAAACAGCGTCTCGTTTCTCGCGAAGATCGTATACGGTTGAACTCCCCCATGGTGGCATCCGTTCAAACTTCGCCGATGGGGATCGGTGATTGATGCTGTGGGAGGACAATGTTGACGGTTGCTGGTGTCTCACTGTGTTGTGGACCTGTACATCCACTGACTCTTCTTTTAGTTTTTCCGTGGTATCATCCAATCTGGATTCAACGACCTTTTCTTTCCGTCTTTCTCTCTCTCTCTCTCTCTCTCTCTCTCTCTCTCTCCTTTCTCTCCTTCTTTCTCTTCTTAAACCGTAAGCAATAGAGAGGTGACGGTGACACCCCACCATCTAATGCGAAATCCATATCGTGTTCTATTAACCCTAAAGATAAAGATGATGGGTAAGAAAAGCAAAAAAAAAAAAGAAGAAGAAGAAGAAGAAAAGGCTTTCGAGATATTCGAGGTCGACCGTCCATTACGTTCTCGGTATAGGAAGTACGGCAAGCTCGAGGATCTCGAGCTTTGCTTGAAGAGAACAATGACACCCGCGGAATGGCGTAATTCGTCGTTTATTATTCACCTTCTGTGCTTGATCGTCTTAATAAATCTACGAAGCTTCGAGAAAATTACCGACTAACGACCGCTTCTCCTTATTGAGACTGTGAAATACGGTTGAAGTAAAGAACGTATGACCAGTCACGTTATTTTTATTGCTTTTCCTTTAACACAATGGCATCTCGCCTTTTGTAGATTCCTACGTCCCTTTTCAAGAACGATGAATGCATCCCAGAAATAATGAGGTACGATCGTAAAGTTTGTGAGTTTTGTTTTTTTTTCTTGTTTTTTTTTTTTTTAATTGAAGAAACGTAATCGCTAACACAGTGAAAAAAATTCAATATTGCCGTTAATGGGATATTAATGACGTTTGCTTTTTTTTTTCAATTTTCAACGTGAAATTAAAGGGAATGAAAAGAAAATTAATAAGTAACGGGAGGAAGAAATTAATCGTAATTCGTGAAAAAGAGAATAGAAAAATTTCTATGATATTTTGTCGGCAGAGATTCGCCGTGAGATCAGCGGTGCACGTGCCAGGATATTCCAGAAAACACGGAACATGGAAGCGAGTAGCACGGAACTTTCGAAACAGCTCAAATCTGCAAGGAGTATTGCGGATTATACTATACCCTACGTCATCGCGTTTGAACAGATTAGGTGGCTCGTTGGTCTCGGTACGTAACAGTATATATTCCGTTAAATTTCTCTGGAAATTTTTATCCTTGAAACGATATCACGACTCAGCCCCATAAAATACTACCTACTTTTCTCCATGCGTTTCCCTTCGCAAAAGAGATTTTTCCATTTTTCCGTGCAAAGTCTATCATCTAGTTGTGCCTATCAAAAGGGTTCAAAATTGAGCCGTTTGTGGAATAAAAAAGGAAGAATAAGTTCTACCTTTATTCCTTAAAAATAACATTTACATTGCACACTAACCGCTTATCGCGGCTCATTTTTCTTTTATCATTATCAACGTCGTAAATATATTTTTATGAAATTCCAAGTCCCTAAGAATCGTACGTTTCTAAGACGACAAATCGAAGCAACATTATGACGAATAAACCAATTTCAAAGTTTTTCAGTAGAATCGAACAAGCTAAATCCTTCATTCCTCAGAAATAAGTTTTGTCACCCTCGAAACACCCTTCAAAATATACGCCACTATACACTGATTTATCCCACACTTAAGAGCGCCCACGTGAACCTTGGCAACTGTTAAAGTTACCGACGTACTTCTGACTCCGGCAGGATTCAATTTCATTCTCTATCACGGTCCACTTTTCTATTTTCTCGATCTTTCATTCGTTCAACTTCTCCATCTACTACTACCAAACTATCAAAAACGCGACGAGAAAAGAACACGGATTATAATAACAATAATAAAGCCAAAACAGAACCTGTATTGCTTATTTGTCCAAAAGACAAAAAACGAAAGAACATCATTGTTTAGCGTTAAAAGAAAAAAAGATTTATTTGTTTTGTTTTCTTAAGCACGGTACGTTTAATTATAATTCTCTAGAACGAACTTATTTTCTTAAAGAGAATTCACACGTCCTATTTTATTGAAAGCACACGTCTGTAGAATCGTCTTTTCTCAATGGAAATGAACGTGAATTTCATTCACGTGAAAAAAGAAATCATTCCTCCGGATGCAACGATCGAACGTTTCGCGATAAAACATTGCGTAGGAGGCGAATGTCCGACGTCGAACACAGCGATGAAAATAATAACCGTCCTTCGATTTTGTCGGACAGGTACTTTTCTCTGCATTTTACCCGTCTGGCTATTATTACTCGGAGCTCTTCGTTGCCATTGTGGATCGTCCGAGGGTAAAGTGCGACCGACCCTCTTGTGGTAAGTATAGTAATAAAATTTTTCGGAAACATCAACTCAACTCTATTACTTCTGTTAAATCCCGAAGTGCAATAAACAAAAAATCCTTCGCACGAAAGATCCTAATCCCATCTATAAAATAGAAAAATTTCAAAGAGACATATAATAAAAAATTATATTACTCATTAATAAAACGATTAGATTTAAATAACACTGTTAATAATATTAACGAAAAAAGAAAGTTCACAACAAAAAAGTTTCATAACAATATTAAACCCCGTCGACAATACTTGGCTTTATCTTAACTGTTAGAGAATAGATCGCTAAGAGAACTTTCTATCGGATTTCAGTACTGTGTTTATGAGCTGCTTCATTTCGATCGCTTTATGGGCGATATTCGCAGCAGGATTAGCGTTATCTGGTCACATGGAGATGTTACTCTGCCGACCACTTTACGATCCTGAATATCGTACGTTAGAGGCCGTTTTGGAAACCCGAGCCTTCCTCGGAAGAAGATTGACCGTGTCTTTGAAGGATATGTTCGAGTGAGTTACGTGATCTTAATGAAACGAAATACGATCTACCTTCTAAAGAGAAAAACCTCTTGTATAAAAAATAAATATTAAATATGCCATCGTTCAACAGAAAGTGTGAAAAGAACGAGGCAGCGTATCCTGCGTTTCGACTTGATCGTACGATGCAATTGGAGCAACTTACGGAACACTGGATGTGGACTGATATGTCCAGAGCAAAATCAAAATTAAAAGTCGACTTAAAGGGTCTCAAAATATTAACACCGAACTTGCAACAACGACTACAGAATCTTCTGTACGCTTGTGGACCGAATCTTACAGAACATAGAATTATGGTATGCTAAATTTCATAACTTCTTAATCGTCGTTTACCAAGGGAAAACGGCTAATAAAACCAAAGGTCACCGTAGAGAATCGATTAAACAAATCCGTTGAAATGTTATACGTTTACGTTGTAACAGATACAAGGGCCGATTTTAAGCAAGGATCTAAACGCTTTCTCCGATCAACTGGATAGTATAGCTCGTCAACTTAGCGACAGAAGCGTCGCTCGAGATTTGCAAATTATCGGGTCTAATATGAGAGACCTTACGTCGCGAAGAGTGAAACCACTCATGAAGCTACAAGATAATCTGGTTTATCAGATAGCCATATTGGAATTACAGCTGCTACCACTTCTGAGACAAGTAAACCAATCCATTTCGCATTTAAAAACGATCCAATACTATATTGATAATCAGGGAGATAAAATCGCTCAATTGGTAAGTAAGTAATTTTACTTATTTCATATCTATTTAATCGAAACAATATTTTTTGTTGATTTTCAGAAAGGAAAGGCATTTATAAATCGATTGAATAATTATTTAGATCAATGGAGAACTCACGTAATATCGGAGATGAATAGCGGAGTTTCAAAGTGCCGGCCATTATGGGAAATATTAAAAGGAATGAGGCTTCTTTTGTGTAATCACATTTTAGGCCCCCTAGTACGTAGTCATGATAATAAATATCGAAGCAACGAAATATTTTATATCTTCTTCATACGAAGGTTCTTTACTGTTCTTTATTTTATTTTCTTTTTGTTTTCTAGAACGGATTTTGGTTTGCTACGTTGATAGGTGCGCTTATTATGATTGTCAGTACACCAATTGCTCATATTTTGTCTTTGGTATATCGAAGACCATCGTTTTCGAAGAAGGATACGTCTTTATTATCGATGAGATCGTTAGTTTTACTTCGTTATATACTGTCATCCAGAAATTGCTTTTATGCACAGCCAACCCAACTGCTTTTTGTCGTCTCGTAAAAACATCGATTATTTTATCCCCTACTTCCCTTGCTTCATTCGATCTTTCTGACCTAACATACGTTCTGGGAGCGAGCAAGTACATAGTATTGAATTGCGGCTTTCGATCGATCTCGAGCGCCCAAAAACACTGAACAAATTAAACAAAATCAAGTAGTTCGAGCTTGTCGAATATGCTTCGATAAAGTCTATTATTGAATAATTTTAACGTATCCGACAGAGGAACCATCCAAGGTGTTATTCATCGATTTCAATGAAGATTTGAAAATATTAGTAACAATCGAAGACTAACATCCCATTTCGTTATTCTGTACCGCAGTTATATTCGTTTGCCTAACATGCTAAAATTAATCCGCTAATCGAAGATAAAATATTTGTAAGGTTTAACACATGTTACTTTTACACATTGCAACTTATTTTTTATCCAGAGAAAGTCCAGAAACCGTGGTGATGGACCGAGGTACATGGCAAAGTCCAGAGTAAGTATCTAATCACAATCTAAGTCTTATACGCAATATTAATTCTGATGAAATCTTTCAGGACGTCGCAAGAAGGATGGTGACGAACGCGAAAGGAAATTCAATTTTGTAACAATAAGGATACGATGGGTTCAATTTTAAAAAGTTCTGCTGACATTAGATAATATTTATTTATATATTCCTGAAACCCGACAAATAAATAATAGTCGGGTCATAAAAATAGGACGTTTTTGTTGTGTAAATATGTAAAACAATATCTATGAAGGATTGTCTTATTTTTTTCAAAACATTGATTCGACCATTTGCACGATCGAAATAGAAAATACTTAATACTACAACGATTTCTTCCAGACGAACGTGATTAATATTTCTCCTTTCCCCTTAATTCCATTCTAATCCGCTTTTCCACTTTCCACCACAATCGAACTCACTTTTTCTATGGAATGTTATCAAGATCTTGAACCATCGATACTAAAGAAGTTGCGCCTGCTTGTCCTAACGAATTATTGGCAATACATTGATACGTCCCAACGTATTCACTACTCAACCGTGGTATTTGGAGCCAAGACATTCTCGACATAGATTTCGTAATTTGATCACTTTGTATGGTTGTTATATATTCCTCACCTTTAAACCCAAGTCATAAAAATAAGAAAGAAAATGAGAAAATTATCTATAATACTTCCGAAATCAACTTCTTTTCTTCTTTATCTTGTAAAGTACAAATACCTTTTGAACAAATAAAAATCATAATTATCGCTTACCCGTTAGTTTTATAACACCCTTTCCATCGGAAGAATGATACTCCCAAAAAATATCAGGTATTGGAAAACCTTTAGTCTCGCAAGCAAGGAAAATACGCTGGCCAAAACTTGAGATGACATGTTCCGAGTAGGAAACGACCCATGGTCGAGATTGGCAAGGGCCAAGATGTTGTAATTTCAAAGACAAACGATTCTTCAGCTTCATCGCTTCCTCGTGAAGAGCGCACGGTGTTTCATAAGTCACTTCGTCACTACCGCATGCTGGTGTCTGCTCCATGCAGACACAGATCGCTTCGGCTACATCCTATATCGAAAGAAAACATTGCATGTAATACAACGTTCAAAGAAAATCGTTGAAAAATTGAAGACCATAAGATAAGAAACTAACAAAAACTTCTCTCTCTCTCTCTCTATCTCTCTCTTTCTCTCTCTCTCATTGTAACCAATCTGCTTAATTATTTGATTGCGCGAGGTCTCTTATATTATATCAAATTATATCCGATCTAGTTGATTATTTGATTGCACGAAATACTACATTCAATGCCCACGGAACTCAACAAGACGAGATTGCTTTCACTTACGAGGATGGTTCAGATAAGTTCGTTGAATTAAAGTTAACGTAGGTAGATAACTCGCATTAATATCGCAGGTTTATTGTGCAATATCGTGATAGTTTTCCGGCTTTAGATTTCAAGATAAATTACAAAATTATAACCGTATCGTATAATTATCGTACAAATAATCAGAGCTATTATGAGAAGCAAGCGATGCAAATGAAAGCTATACCTCATTCTGAAGATCGGAACGTAATTGGCAAAAATAATTCTTCGCACAGAGACCATCCTTACTGCTGTTAGCGTTAAGCTCTGGGATACTCGAATTCCAACAGGTCTCTCCGCCAAGACGAGCGCAGACACCATCTTTGCAGCATCCGCAAGGATCCGATACAGAGCCCAAGAGACACTTTGACGTATTTTCCGGGCATCTGTATATGCATATAAATTCGCTATAGAAAAGATCTTTTTTCCTGTGACACTGTCGGACTAATTCAAATTACTTATTTTTTAACGATATCGTTACATTCTTTATCATCGTCGTCAAAAAAAAAAAAGAATCATGCAGAAACACAGGATCACAAGAAAAGTATTTAAAATCAAAGATAAATAAGTACATAGTCGACATTTGTAAGATTTACTCTCTTTAACCCCCGTATTTTAATTCTAATAATAATTTAACTAATGATAGTACTACTACAACGTAACAACATGCAGACGATTTTATTCTATTTTAACAAGTATAACATCAAATGTATCGTTTATCATTTTCAAGCATATACCTACATATATGTACATACATATGTTACATAGATACCTGTACTCCCCGCACTCTATGCAACCCGGTAACTTTGTTTCCTTCGATTCGTGCGACTTTGAGTCGTTCACCGAAGCTCCAGAGAGTAAAGGATTTAAATCGAATGTAATCGAAGCTCGAACATCTTGATGCGAATGTAACGTCACGAGGAGTAACAATAACCAAAAGAAGGAAGACGAAGATGACGATGGAAACGCTCCGTTGCGCGTCATTTCGACGACTGATACGCGATCATGTGAGCGCGACATCTTATTAAGATACAAGTAGGAGGAGGCGCGAAGTTCCTCTCGCAATTGACGCTATTAAATGATAAAATATAATTGTGTCGAATAATACGTGTCTACAGATATTTCTAACCCCTGACATTACTTTCTTTTATAGAATTTTATTTACACGTTAAAA
The DNA here is from genome assembly GCA_911387685.1 of Dolichovespula media. Taxonomy (NCBI): domain Eukaryota; kingdom Metazoa; phylum Arthropoda; class Insecta; order Hymenoptera; family Vespidae; genus Dolichovespula; species Dolichovespula media. The sequence goes on along the minus strand of OU426855.1, from coordinate 4,209,121 downwards.
CGAAGATTAAGAATGAACGACACTTCTTATTTGAATAGAAACTATAACATCGGGAATTTGAATTATTATTCCAATATTCCTTGTCATTGTCCATAATCAAAATTCCTATGTCAGGAATAATGCTAACTTGTAGATATACTAAAGTCGTTCTTGCGACATTTACAGTTAATCCATTATTCCAAAACTGGCACTTTGTGTCCTAATTACAGTTTGTCGTGTGTATAAATCAAGTTGTTGCTACGAAACAATAGAAAAGGACCCTGCGCGGTAGGTAATTTAACTCTTAGCGGTCGAAGTTCAGGATTTGTCGGCAAAACATTTTACAATCGTATATTGGGATATTCCTGGCATGACCGAGCAACTGTTGTTTAAAGAGATAACTCTACACAAATTATTTTCTTTTGCTCATTTTTATACACTGTACATATGAAATGTAAACAAAAGATAGACTTCAACAAAGGAATAGCACTGGGGCAGTTATAAAAATAGTTTCTAAGGAATCACTGTTTGAGTGTGCGTCACTCATTGTGAAAGGGAAAATAATTTCGACAACATGATAAGAAATATTAAGAAGACTTAGGATCTTACAATTATTATAAGGCTTATAACGTTCAGTGAAAGCAGAAAAGAGAAAATGTCTTTAAGACATTTAAAATTTATTATTTTAGAGTTCACAAAGAAAGTTAGGCTCTCGAATGGTTTCAATCGGAACGGTTTTTAACCATTAAACTATCCAGACCCTTAGACCAACCTTTCTTAAATGGTAGGTACTCGCCCCCGCAATTCACAATGGATTGAAAATGACAAGCGAGTACCTACCATCTCTCCCGAATTTTTGTATAGAAATTTGTCAATAGGACCGTTAGAGGATAAATTTATGGCCGGGATATCTGGGAAAGTGAAAAGGTAATCCATGAAAGACAGTAACAAATTTTTGATCACAGTGATCTGTAGAAACTGTATCTTGGATGGATAAATAAAAATTAAGACATGGCATGAACTTCTATATATCAAATATCCAAGTACTAATCGGAATTAAAAAGCGAAAAGAATAACTATAAAAGATTCTAAAATCTTCCTACATGATGTCATATATAGTAAAATTATATCGTGAAATATGTTCCTCTAAAGAAAAATAATAAAATAATACATAAAATAATAAATGAATAGATAAAAGATAAATAATACTCGAAAGTTTTGTATTATCTTTCTGTTTTTTTGCGTACGACTATATATTTTCTTGGAAGTTGTTTTTCGAAAGATATACAAGTTCTTCTTTGTAACATTTGCATTCTTATGATCATCCACATAGCATAACATCGTCTCACGTTTTCTCGACATTCTTTTTCATGATGTGTTTCAATGATATATCATATAAGAAATAAACGCTCTCGATCGAAATGGAATCGGCTACGTGCCAATATGGAATAAGAATAATCAAAAAAAGCAGCACGTTAGACATTGATCGCTTTTGACCAAGGAAAGTGGATTGTTTCGTTCGATTCATTCGGGAAACCCTCTTGTATCTGTAAAAATTGTAAATTTTCTATGATGACGACGATATTATTGCTTGTAAAATGAAATTCATGAAAAAGACGCGAAAGAAAGGATTCTTCATTTTTGTTCTTCTACAGAAAAGATATCATTACAAAAGAAAAGGAATTAAGTATACAAAAAACATTATAAAAAGGACAACGTTTCATGGTGTTTCGAAGTATCGTTTAATCATCGCCCGAAATATTTTATACACAATTTTTTCGGAAAAAAATAACGATGATAGAGGGTTAATCCGGAGGACCAGGTAACGGCAAGGAGGATTAGTAGGACGAAGGATAGAAGGGTAAGAGGGCCGGGTGAAAGAGCAGAATGACCGATGGCTCCGATGTAAGAGAAGATGTCCTTGCAGGACACGTCTCCCTTCTTCCAATTGCACCGACAGGTCTGTGCACTTGTACTCCATGTTATCGTCGTTGTATTATCTCCACCTACCGGACCCACCACACCACGTGTCACATTGGCCCTTTGGTGAGACACAGACAAGGATACAAGTAAATGTCTAACTCACACGAGCGCGTGCAAGGACGAGTTTGCACGTTTTTTAAATGCAATGCATCGCAATTTTGACTATTGGACAAACTATATATTCGAATTGAAATCGATCCAACTTTCTTCGGTGATAAACTTTAATTTCAACTATATTTGAATTGATGCATAGTTCACTCCTTGCACGTTCTTTAATCCATTCACGGACAATGTTTATATACATACATACATACATACATACATACATATATATATATATATATATATATATATATATATATATATATATATATAGATTATATATATATAGACTATATATATGTCTCATTAGAGATACACGTCTACGTGTGTAATAATAATTTTTGTCAAGAATATCTAAATAAATAAACTTCATGTAAATAAAAATATCAAATAATAAGTATTGTCCGCAAATGGAGAAAAACAAATTTACACGTATACGTGCCACGACAACAACATTCTTAACAGCACCCTCGTTATTTTCTTCCATTCGTCGATTATCATCATTAGTCATCACCGTTCGAGATAACGTTTTAAACATTCTATCGCTCGTCTTTCACGGTCAAAATATTGTCGGCAATAATCACGTTGGAATCGTTAAACGCACAACAATAATTGCATGTTTTATCGCAGCCATTCCCATCAGGAGCGCAACGACATCGTGGTTCGTCCTTAAAACCCGCGATGTCAAAAGAACAACAATAATCGCAGGAAAGATCGCATCCGATCTCATCCCGACCGCAACAACATTGTAAACAATCCTGAAAAGATTTCGTGCGAGATGAATCACACGTACTATCTAGATCATGATGATGACGGCGATGACAAGATGAATCATCGATTGAAGCTAACTCACGAGAATAATCGCAATCAATATCGAATCTCACTTGAACGGATTCGTCGCGGGGTTGATAAGGAGAGCAACTAACTGTATTCAAGCTGGAAGTATGATTGAAAGCACTGTCAGATCGAATTTCGTCAGACCTGTCGATACGTCGACGACAATCAAGCAAATCCACTTTACATGAACACCCCCCGCCCTTGCGTTCGCATTCCCTTTCATCGGCTTTCTCACAGTATCCCGATAAGAAAGGATTTCGCGAATCACCCTCGCGATAGTTCGTGCTCGTTGACTCGTTCTTGAATTTCGTTGCGATTATTTCTTCACGCCTATCACCGCCTGCCCGTCTACGACGAATCGTCGAAGACTGACCTGTTCCTCCGCAAGTTGCCGACGATCGTCTATCATCCGCAGCACGTGGACATGCGTTGTAAGTATCATCACGACAAGAATTCCTTCCGAGACAATATCGTTGCGTTGATTTACGGCAAGGTGACGGCAAACGGCAAGGTTGAAGATCAGGAGATTTTGGACGGCAAGGGGAACGCGGTGGACACGGTGAACTCGGAATACAGGGATTCGCTCTTGGAATGACATTCCGACAGATGCTGGAAGTGCAGGGATCACAAGGTGCCGGTAAACAGGGCTGACAGCGATCGCAGTGACATTTTGGACCGGGTGGTAATCGCGGTAATGGACAACATAATCTGGCGTTGGGACATTTCACCATTGTTCTAGGAAATCTTCGTTCGCTCGGTGGACATGCACATTCCGGGGATGAAGGACAGTCACAAGTGCAATCTCGTTCTGCTCGAGCATCAATTTGGATCGGAGGAGGACAATTACAGTTTCGTGGCATCGGTTGACACATGCAATAACCGGTCGTACACTGACAACAACTTCGCTTTTTTAAGATGGACTTTGGGGAAGGAGCACAGGGTTGACAAAGAGTCGATGGTCTACATGGAGAAGAAGGACGCGGTACGGATGTGGGACACCAAGAGCACGAGGAGGAACGATCCGTACTTGGCGATCGACAGCGTGCCGTTTGGCTGGATCGACCGCATCCTGGTGGCGGACAACCACCCCCGGCTTCTCTTCGAACATTACGAGACTCCCTCGAGGACGTTGATTCCACTGGACTTAAATCTCTTTTATCGTTTGCACCGCCGGCTAAACGACGATCCTCGCAATAATCCTAACGAGAGTGAGAAAGAGACGTTTCGTGATTCCCTACTTATTTAACTCTATCTACATACGATATGTGCGAGCAACTCGCTCGAACTTCGAAGCAACGATGGATAATTCTTCCTAATAAGAATAATCCTGTTTTACCTCACATCCTGCATTACCACACATTTGTTACTTCTACTTGGTACTTTCTTATTATCTCGTTTTCACCCTATTCTCATCGTTGCTGCGAAGTAAGTTTGCCTTGACTCGCTTTAGTGAAAGGAATCTGGTCCATTCGGCGTGCTTCTACCTCGGTATACCTGACAGTCCGATGAAGGTACGACGAAGCCGGAAGTGCAAAGCGTTGTCGGTAAGCACGGTCGACAGGGGGCGACAGTTCTACTGCGAATCGAATCGAACGAAGCAATATAATGAAATTGCGGATAAAAACTAATGAAAACAAAAGTAGCAGATAATCTTTAGTTTCGATCCTTACCGTACGACATCCTTTATCTATCATTTATCTAATTAACGTGTCGATTGACGAAACAACTTTCTCCATTTGCTTCAAAAATTAATTGTGCGAAATGAATTGCTTCTTTGTTTTCGCACAGGATTACCTACCATGATCGACAGTTGCAACACTTGCAGTTCTGTTGACGAGCATGATTGCTCCACTGCCGTCGGAGCTCAGAAAAGTTGTTTAACCACTCGCAGTTCGGCTTAGGTGGAACGTTACTATTCCAGATCTCCTCCTCTAAGCATTGACACGGTCCTGGACATGCGCCGGTAGCTGCAGTACCGCTAGGACGAAATCCACCACAATCATTACGATCCAAACAACCGACGTTATTCTGACAATGGCAAGAACGAATACGAGATTCTGAATTGGGACATCCACTTGATCCGGCCGTACACTTTGTTCCTAATATTAAATCAATTCATTTCGTTTGTATATTTATAAAAAAAAATAACGATTGCTTTCTCCTTTTTAATCAATTTAAATATTTACCACAACAACCAGTGCCAAGAGAACGTTCGATACCATCGACTCCCTCGCAACAGGACATAACGTTGAAGATTCAACTTGTGATCAAATATAGATTACGATGTGATGCCATTTAGAGCCAAATTTTGTTTCTTTATGATGGTCTATTAAAAATATATCAGATATATAATATTTGGTTTACATTTTCGAAATACCTATTGTCACTTTGTTTGCTTCGGTTGTCCGATGGAAAATGAATGTTACTGATAGCAATGAGAATAGTGACTCATGCTTTTAACCACATTGTTTTTGATTGACATATAGTTACCGTAGAAACCAACCCTCTTTGGTTACCGTAAACAGCGTATTGAAAAAAATAAAATGCAACAGATATCTATAAATGAGGTCATCCATCTAAAATTATCTTTTTCTAAGTAAACAACAAAGTTGTTTTTTTCAAAAGACAAACGTTTCTCGAGTAAAAGAGAAGTTTCTAAAAAATTTCTTAGGATATCGTCATAATATTTCTTCTTTATTAACATCATTTCTGTAAGAATTATTAAAATTCCAATAAAAAAAAAAAGAAAATAACGATTCGAATAATTAACCTTACTTTACGCGCGTAAATACGAAGGTTATCAATGTAAAGATAACGATCTACGCATGTGCAATAAAAAGAGCAAATAGAGAATGAGAGAGAAAGAGAGAATAACGGAAATGTGCATTTTCATAAGTTGAACTTAGAATGTATTACTTACTCTTTTCTTATACAATCTTCTAGGTGATAACCCACTGATAAAATAAAATAAATCAACGATTTAATATTGAAAAACGTAAAAATTGTAACGATTGTGTCTGTAATTCGAATCGACAAAACTAAAGGGGATAGAAAATGGAAAATAAATTTGCCAAAAAATTCTGACCATCATTGGAGGCGCGAAGATAGGTACGCATGCGCAGTAGAGAAGCGGTACGATGACGAACTCATACAAAGAAACGGAGAAAGAGAGGGAAAGTGTGACCGGTGAAAGGGAAAGAGAGGGGAGGGAGGCTGCAGGTCATAGCCAGTCATAGCTACGTGCGATGCGAACAGTAGTGAATTGTATGCGTGCGCGTTGCGTTCGGATCTTCCTGCGCAAGCCGATAGACTTTAAGAGGGGAAAAAGCGGTGCGTCGTGTCGAGAACGTGATTAAACGATCACATGTGACAGTGTACACATAGAGAACGGTTGTGTATTTTAGAGGTCTATGCATTCGAACGTAAGTAATCTCTCGAAGTGTTTCGACAAAAGTCTGTGTTCGTCGATGCATCGTGTGTTAAACGGGTCGTTACGTGAACACGTGTTATTTATACCGAGGATTCCAGGCTAAATATGTAGGTGCGCAGCGGGCGGCAGGTCGTGGTGGCAGGCGGCGCTCCTCGTGTTTTCTGGCACATGCCGCATTCGCCGATTTGCGATACTTTTCTGTAAAATAGATATACCATCTCGTTTCCGAGTTAAAAGATCGTCCGCCATTCCTTCCTTCGCAAACAGGATATTCCTTATATCTTTGTCTGTCCTTCTTACGTTCAAAAAATACGACGGTCGAGCGGTCACTTCGGCTTCCAACCGTTCAGCTTCGGTTCGTGGAGGCGTGGCGTCCTACTGATTGTACGGGACACCTTTACTTGTGTGTGTGTGTGTGTTTGTGTCTCTCTCTCTCTCTCATTCTCTCTCTCTCTCTCTCTCTCTCTCTCTCTCTCTCTCTCTCTCTCTCTCTCTTGGACTTTATGCATGTTTTTGTGAATTCTCTTTTTCTGCTGTGTGTAGTGCAAACACCACACACACATACACACATAAAGACGCGTGATTGTACGAACGCCTCCATGTAATACCCTTCGTAAAGAAAGCGGCGAGAGTAAATTTTCGAACAACACGTCCACTTTCAACTCACGGATGTTTGCTTGCATATACATTGCATCTACAATTATACTACAAATGTACAGAGTTCCCTCATTCATTTAATGTTACGTCCTACATTAACAGTAAGGTTCTTTTCCCTCATTAGTTCCATGTCAATAGCCTCGCGAAACGTGTGCGGAGATGCACGATTACATGCGAATTTTGCCGGAAGGGTAACGGTACCGCGTGTCTCATCGACGTTCGGCATTTGTCGTGATTCTATCATTTCTAGCGCGAAAATGATCATCAAATGAACTTATTCCCCGATAAATTCATATACGTGACGCTTACTTTTCGCGGAGTATATCTCAAGTGTTTACAGTGATTTTTTGAGTGGCCGTAGTCATATCACTCGTGTGGCGCGTTGCATCGAAATCGTGACATAACCTTAAAGTGAGCGCGTGGTCAGCAATAATAGCGCGGCACGGCCTTTCTCCAATGCTGTCAAATACTCTAGCCAATATTTTGTGTTTGATCTTTCAGATCGTGATTACGCGATAGTGACAAAACGGATTCCGGAACGTGTCATGGAAACGGGATTTTTGAATTTTCACGATGAGGAACATTTCTCAGATTTTTCCTTACCTTTGGACGAGGTAATTATTGTTGTTTTTCCGATGTTTTTCCTTTATTTCCATTAATAATACGTGTCATTTAAATATGAAGAAACTTTAAAATGCATTGTTCTGCAAAGAAATGTTTTCCTGAAAAATAAAACGCATGCAAGAACTTTAAACTTAACTTCAATATGATGTTTACATATGTTGATATTTTTCATATGTTCTATTCATTTATTCATAACGTTGGTTTGTACACCTTAACATAATTATTGTATTACAGCATAATTTAATGGAAAATCCTCAAGACTTGTTAATGCATATAGTAGAAAATGATTTTGAATATATGGAAACACATCTTGATGCTACCAATTCTGATGGTCTATGGGGAAATGAAGAAGAGTGAGTTATAATGAAATCTACTCTAATTATTAACGAGATTATTTAAAAAAGAATTAATTTTCTATATATTTTTTATAGGGATGATGCCAATATAGTAGATTTGTCAGTATCAGACGTTAGTTCTGTTGTTAATAAAATGGATATTAAAGAAGATTTTGCAAAAGTTCTCACTGATTGGCAGGAACATATTGGATATTTACAGGCGAGTGTTTTTTTTTTGTTTTTTAGAAATTGTTTTGAACAAATTAACTGATATATTAACTAATTATATTTTAATCGTATTAATTAGAAGCATTATGAGACCATACATTATTGAATATAATATTGAATATATTATTGAATTCTTTGTATATAAGTTTATTAGAATAAGATCATTTTAGGCATCTGATATGGACGAATACATGGACATTATAGGATTAAATATGACAGCATCAGACAAAAAGAATTTGTGTCTTGAAAGTTCAACTTCATATATCACAGAAGATGAAATTATAGAAGAAAGAAATATTGAAGAAGCTGTTGAACATATATCTAATGTTAAAGAGGAAATCAAGGATAAAGGTATGTTTGTACTAATCATTTTATTTGTTGACATGATTATATTAAAAATTAATGATCTTTCACTTAAACTTTGTTATATTATATAATTGATACCAACACAGGAGTTGCTGTTCATAAGTCGAATTGTATAAAAAATAAAAGTAATAAAAATCTTACAACGGAATTAAATATAAAAAAGAAGAAACCTCAAAATGAAAATAATACTACTTCAACTCAAAGTAAAATAACAAAGAAAATACGCAATAATGCTAAAAAAATTCCTGCAAAACAGAAAAAAAGAAAAAAGAATTCAAAAGAGCAAATTCCAATACAAGTAAAACAAGAAGCAGAAACCGAAGATTGTGTTGATATTGAAACAGTGTCTGGTGAACTGCCTGGTAATATAATCTATAATAATAATAATAATAATAAATAATAGATATTAAATATAATATTTACGAAAATATGTGCAATATTTAATTTATAGTGTTAGAAGCTGGAGATGTTAAAAGTTTATTAGAACAATTTGAAGCATCTGAAAATTCTGCAGTAAAGACTTTGTGTCATGATAAAGTTTCAACAGAATCAAATCAAAGTGTGTACATACAATCAAGTAAAATACAACCGTCCACAAAGCAAACTTTTTCTGTCCTCTCAGAGAAATCAACTAAACAATCTACGAATTTACATAAAAATATCCGCGATTCACTGCCTAAAGAAGTGATTGATAGGATAAAGGTGATAACCAAGAAAAATCCTTCCATTCTTCCCTATATAAAGTTAAACTAATAGATCTCATCAAGATTATATTTTATATTAGGCATCAGGGCGTAAAAGAGTAATTTCTGTAATTCCTGCAATACCAAGTACTCAAGGGGGAATTCGTAGTAATGGCACACGAATGCAAGATGCTGCTGCTTCACTAACGCGAAATAAGCTTTTGAAAATAGTAAGTAAAACATGAAGATACAGTTGTAAAGAAAAATCTAGCAGTAGATCAATCTTACATTTCTGACTGAAATTTGTAAATACCTTTAATTGATTTAAAATTATATTTGCATATCTACATTAAGTTTAATCTATGGAATTATAGATTATGGATAATAAGAAATTTCTAAATGTTAATTACGAACAAATTATGAACAGATATTTTTTTACTGTGTAATTGCAGATATGTAAATTATTTTAATAATTAAATTCTTAAGAATTAATATTTACTAATTCAGTGGATTTGTATAAAATATATAATTCTTCTGTTGTGTAAATTTTGAAATACCTAATGAGGATATTCACTAATTAGAAATTATTGTCTTAGGTGACTAATAATACTAATACCAGAACAATTGATGGTGGATTAGTTCAGTTGGATCATGATTACTGTAGCAACTCTAGTTCCACTATTAATAGTTTGAACAGTAATAGTGAATATGAAAGACGTTCTAGTGATAGTGAAAAAATTGTAAGCAAGGACAATAAATCTCAACATGATTATCACGCTACAATTACAAACCGGACAATAGTTACTCAAAATAAAAATCTTGTAAAGAGTGAAGAATATTGCGTTGATAGGAATTTAAAAAAAGACAGTGGTTTAGAAACCGAAGAAATCAGTGACAATAGTGAAGAACTTTCATCATGCAAGAGTAATTGTATGAATGGAGTTAAAAAACAGATATGTAAGCAGGTAAAAGAGTGTCCCAAAGATACTCACTTACAAGAACAAAATTCAAAACATTCTTTGAGCAACTCGTTAGAGAATATACCAAAAGCTCAGAATACGCCCTTAAATAAGCCAACGCCTGTTTATGAGATGAAAATACGTTCGGCTTTAGCTACAAGCATTCTACAGTTAAGAAAAGATTCATTGACTAATATAAGATCAGTACAACATAACAAGCAAATGGTTTCTGTATTAAAAAAACCACCAAATACAGTACAGCCAATTCTTACCACTAATCCTAATGAGAGTATAGTAACTACTACTAATAGCTCAAATGACGAGGTACAAAATATCATAATTCAGAATACTCAAGAGTCTTCGATAGAAGAAACGAAAAAACCTCCTCGTAGAAAATTAAATTTGGCTGAATACAGAAGCAGAAGAGAGCAAAATCGTAGTGATAGTAGCAGAACAAATTCACCCATTCAACCAATGGCATTATTATATGTACACCATGCTTCCACTACAACCGAACCAATCAAAGATAACACTGGAAATCTTAGCTGGTGTGAAAGAGAAATTATTTCAGTTTTGAAACCAAAAGCAGATCTGGATGAAGAAAAAATGAAACGAAAACCGCCAACTAGTGAAATGGGAATTCAAACATACGAAACAGTGTTTGAATTTCCTACAAAATCTTTAGTGGATGTTGATGAGAGAAATGAAGAACAGAGGTGAATATCACATACAAAATATATATTTCAACAAAATAATTGCTGCTTACATTGCGATGTTCAGTAACTAAAATTTTGCAAAATAGATAAAAAAAAAAGAGAGATTGCAATTAAGAGATAATCATATTTATTGTTAAGTTAAGAAGGATTTGATGATTTACAGAAACAAACGCATAAAGGACAAGAAGGAGCGACCTTACAGAAAACGCAGGACTACTTCTAGTTCAAGTCGATCGAGATCAAGGAGCAAAAGCAAAAGCAGATCCTACACTAGGAGTAGAAGTAGAAGTAAAAGCAAAAGTAGAAGTAGAAGTACAAATAGAAACAAAAATAGAAGTCGAAGCAGAAGCAGAAGTAGATCTTGTAGGCGCAGCAATACACGTCGTCGAAGAATAAGTCATCGTCGAAGTTCAGTCAGTTCAAGCACAAGTTGGACATCTCATTCTCGCTCAGATACGAGATCCACTTCCAGATCTAGATCGCGATATTCATGCTCGCGTTCCAGATCATCAAGATCAAGAACACGCTCAAGATCCAGGTCTTCCTCCCGGTTCTCTAGTTGTTCAAGGTACATAAAAATTAATGACGAATAGAAAAATGTATGACAAAAGAATCGATGAAAGCCCTGCTGTCGAGAATAATAGATTTTTTTGCTGAAAGTAAAACAATAATATATATTAGGAACATGCAGAAATTTGTTTACGCAGTAATAATGAATACTATTGACTAGATTCGTGTAAAATTCGTTAAAGAATTGAAAATATCGCGTGGTTGTAGGTCTTCCTCTCGTTCAAATTTCGGAAAGAAGAAATGGTCGAGTCGCCGAAGAAGGGGTAGTCGCGAACGCAAAAGAAGTTACGATAGGCACGGACGATGTTCTACAGACAATTATCGCAACTACAGAGACTGGAGGAGGTAAATTTTATTTCCGATCAGTTTTCATATTGGTTCCTTTTTTTTTTTTTTCAACCAATGAAATTGAATTTGTGATGAGTTTGTCTGATACCAGTTAGAATGAAAATATTTATTCTGAACGCATTAATTAATTTCGTAATAGATTCTAATATTCTGTCAGAGCAAGTTTCTTTAACCATACATAATAACCTTATAATAAGTCTAATTTATCAACCTATAAAATTGACCCTCATTGAATATGTACAACATTAATAATATTTTATTATCGTTAGATCACCATCGAATACTTATCGAAGACCGTACGATAATTGGTATGATAGAGAAAAGCAAAGACAACTTCAAGAAAGGAGAATAGTCTATGTTGGATGTTTAGATGAAGGAATTACCAAAGCTGACCTACGTAGAAGATTTGAAGCCTTTGGCCCAATTGTAGACACAAGTGTACATTTCCGTGAACACGGGTATAAAACATTTTCATTTTTAGGTGAAGTAAAAATAATTAAATTTATAATATAATTAAGTGGTGATTTACAGAGACAATTATGGTTTCGTAATATTCGCATATAAAAATGATGCATACGAAGCTATAGAACATGGAAATGATGATCCAACATTGCCTAGATATGAGTTGTGCTTTGGAGGTCGTAGAGCATTTTGCAAAGTGAAATATGCAGATCTTGGTAAGGAAATACAAAAACATATAAAAAATATTACAATCGACATGTGACTGCGTAATTAGTATCACTAACACAAATATTTTCTTGTTTTTACAGATGGCTTAGCCAGTAATTCACTTAACGGCAGTAGCCTATCGCAAGATAACGAAGATAACACGTTTGATCTTCTTCTAAAAGAAGCGAAAGCTAAATTACGTAAGCGAAAGGTTTGACATATGTACTGCTTATTAGTTATAAATGTAATTTAAACAAAAATAGTGCAGATAGCATTATCGACATACAAGACCATAATCGAATAAAGCAGTACGTATCTTTCGCAGTCAAAATGTAGCATAAATTACATAACTGCGATGAAGTATGAAAGCACCATAGTAATTTCTTTCATACAGTACACAAAAAAGGCATGTTTTGCATACCTTCAAAAACCTTTCAAGTCGTGGTAGAGTACTGATGGATGATGATAGAATTATGTAGCTTAAAATTCATCTGCGTATTAGACTCAATATCAAACGCAAGTATCCAAATAACCATGTATTGAAGGGGGAGGGAATAGATTTTATATGCATATTGCTTCTAAAAGTTCTTTGACGCTATACCATAAGATAATTTATTAATTATGTTACGATAATTTACTTACACAATTCTTATTTTCAAACACGCATGTTTCTTGAGGAACAAGAAATTTACTTTAACTGGCAGACATTGAAGCTCGCACTTGTAGGTTAATATGTTAATAGACGTGTAAAAATAAGCCCGTAACATATGTGCGATAATCTTCTAACATTTGTATATTCTATATTGGGAAGTTGTAGTTCCTATTTTTCTTGACTTCCTACTTTGATCCACTCCTATAAATTGCGATTATAATTTATAAGTTTCTTTGAAAGCCAGTTAAAAGTAAACATAGAGTTCATTATGTGTTTCAAATAAATGCCAAGTAATATTTTAATTCAAAATTATCTTTGATTTGGTACGTCTGTTTTTTTTTTTTTTTTTTTTTTTTTTTTTCTTAGCTGTAATCTATAGAATCTAATATTTTGACTTCGGCATTTATTTATAACGTGTTGATTAAAAATGTATGATATTCCGTTAAATTCTTTGAAGTATCATTTTTATACGTATACCTTCAATGATGTATACGATGTTTTCGAACCGATTGTGTTTATTAATAACAAAGATTTAGGAACTTATTGCTATTGAATAATGATTTTGTTTTTTCGATAATAACTGCGTTGAAAGCGATATTACGAACATTTGTAAGTTCGTCAAATTGTTATAAATATCTTTTACTGCCAATGTATCTTATAAAAAAATCATACAGTTCGGCATTCATATCCATAGGTATTTTATTATTTTATCTTGTTTGATTTTGATTCGAAAGACATTGCACGAAGTGTTCACGTGCGGAAACGAAAAAAAAATTTTATACCGATGGTGGTTACTTGTTACTATTAAATATTTTGCCGATTATAATTAATCGAAAGTATATTATCACTCAACAAATGGTAAGTTAAAAATAATGTTGCGCATATCTTTGCGTAAAAATTTAGTAATATATTACATAAGGAAAGAATAAAATATAGAAAAACTCAAAAAATTTAAATAACAAAACGTCGAGCACATATTCCGTTGATAAAATTTTAAAGGAAATGTCTATGATGTTTACATAACGTTAACTTTTCCTAGAGCATCATTATTGCGCGCCCTATCAACAAATATTCTACATCTATATAAAAGGGGCAATGTTTATTCGCAAATAATATTATACCTCAAAGCTCTCTGGAATTGAACGATTTTTTAAGACTTTGATTTTCTTTAATGAAATCTTCAGTGTGACGATATTTCTTTTTTGTCGTATCATAATAAATTTATGTATATCTTACGTAAAAAAAAAAATGTACAAGTCATGTTATGTGTACCAGTAATTTTATGCGAACAAATGAAGGTACATTAAAACATGCGTGTACGTTAAAAAAAACGTACTGTTGTTAATTTATTCCTGTCTCCTTGCGTTCGTAAACTTTTAAAAGCAAAGATTCGGCGATCTCCAAACGAGGAGATATTTTGCGCAAGAACAAGCTATTGTATAATCAATAACCAAGTATAAATTGTATTTAAAAATTGTACTCACTCATCGACATGCAAAAAACTGACTTCATAAAGTCGTAATTCTTTACCATCTTCAGAAGTCAAGGATAACGTTGTCTCATATACTCGTAAATCAGTCGGTAAAAGATGAACAGTCATTGGAACGTACTGATTTGCTAATCTCACGTCTGCGTACATAGTAATATTTAAAAAATCAATACTTTAGCATAATTTAGATAATAAATAGAACAAAGTATTAAAGCAAACAGCAAGAAGGATAACACAATCAAACACATATACTTGCCATTTATGATAAAAGTCTCTGGTACTGTAAGAAGATCGTTTTCTTTTGATGCAGAAACAGAGTACGTAACTTTTGTTTTAAATATATGCGTGAATTCTAAATTCGCGGTCTCAGTGTTATGACTCATGAACCAGTGTATTAGTCTTAATCCAATATATGTGTCTAATAATTGAAACGTCATGTAACTTCACAAAACGATATTTTCATTGAGTGCAAATAAAAAAAGGACAACTTAGTGTTACCTAAATATCGAGACCAGAACGGACGTTCTTTAACATCTAATGTTTTCTGGAACATGTGACCTATACAGTCCCAAAGTTTATTATTACGACATGGTATAAGAACTGTAACGTTACATGGACAATCCGCATTCGATCCCTGGTCGTCAGTGCAAATACACACTTTGTATTCTTTATTACACTGTACCACGATATGATCGATTACAGTTGGTTGACAACGTGAAATTATCTATATTATTATATTGATAAATGTTAATTATATGCACATAATTTATAAATTTTTTTATAAGAATTTAATACTAACTTGAATAATGAAGTCGCCCGTTTCAGATTGACAAATGAGCCAACATTTTTTAGTAGTAGGTGTTACACATGCAACAGTGATTCCTAAATTAACCTCCGTTACATCTTCATCGACTGTGATAATCTTTTGGTTCAAAAATAATCTTCTAAGTATTTTTCTTGTTCGTAATTCTGACCATTTTGTAATTTTTAAATTTGCTAGATAAAAATACATGTATTTAGTTTCAGATGGATATTTTGACATGATGTATATATTACATGTCTTGTTCGGTTGCTCTTCCGTCATCCATATATCGTAATCCACTGCATTTTCATATGGTATTTTAATGATTAAAATAGTGTTCAAGATTTGATAAAGTTTACTGTGTATGATGTGTTTTTGCGATACTTCTAAGCTGTTGATGTTACCTTCCAATACATAAGTTTGATTAATACCAAATTGTGGGCCATATGCAGCACCGCAAAGTAATAAATACGCTACAAGATAATATGATAATGTAAACATAGTTGTTATGTATAAGTATCGTTATTTATGTACCTTTTATTTTTTTTATCTTTTTTGCATGAAAACATATTTTCACTTGTACGCCGTCGTGAGCCTTAATACGAATGTGCGATTGAGTTTGTACTAACGAGAAGAAACCATTTTCGTTGCCAATAAAAACTAACAAATATTCGACTGGATTATCCGTTACATTTGTAAAAGTTACTTGTTTAACAATAGTTTTCGTTAAAGGACAATTAAATTTTATCTTCATTAGTAAGAAAAAAAAACATTATTATCTTCGATGGAAAATAATTTTAATGTTTAAATAACAAACCTTTGATCTCGGTAAATAGGAAGGCAAAGTTTCAAACAAATGGACAACTAGCATCAACATTTGCACACTGTTAGGATGAACAATTTGTGAAGGGGTTATCATAAAACCAAGTCTAATTCTTTTCCAGCTGGTTACCAAACAAATTGCATTGTGTATTGCCTTCATTTTTATACATATAGATAAATTAATAATCATCATAAAAGAAACTTATTTTTAGTGCATGTTACAATTTACCTCTTCGATACTTTTAGGATTGATATATAAATTTGAAAAATACTCGTCAATTAGAAAAGGGCAATAAGCACCAGTAACTGCGATTAATATGAGGCCGTCTGACAAAATGAGATCGAAGTTATCGATGCTCTTTTCACGTGCTATATTATTTTGCTTTGATGTAGTTAATGTTATTTTTTTATCGGTTAACCAATCTCGAATTCTTTGTTCTTCATAATGATGATACAACCAAGATAACAATAATATTTCTTCGTTCGAACGATCATTATTTTCTTTTATACGTTCGTGCATAAGATTGATAACATTTTCGATGGATTTATCATGAAAGTCTGTCATTTTTCGGATACTGGAAAAGAATAAATGATTGAAGTAAATTTATTTATAAAAACTACATTTAAAATGAATTCTCTTCAAACCTTGCAATCGATGACACGGACTCTCGATAATTTGTAGATAGCCTTGAAGTTCCTTCCGAGCATAGTGTCAATTTTTTTATTAATTCGTTTTCATTTACATGACTTAATTTAAAACATTTATATGTCTGCAAAATTAAATCCAGCCAACACTGTTTGCTTCTTGATTCGAATAGTGACTCAGATAATTTTGTAAATTGATAAGATTCTAGTTTCTTTCTTTCTAACTGTGAAATATACTTTATCAGATATTTTGTATTTCAATTGTCAGCACGAACTTACAGAAAATTGCGTGGAATCAATGAAAGTAACATAATCATTGTAATTCAAAAGAAAGTATGCTGATACATGAGCCAAACATGCTCCTTGTTCGAGTAAAAAGTCGAGTATTCTTTCATATTGTCGAAGGATAACATCGATTCTTAGGATATCATCAAGAGGCAATGATGGGCTAATAACATCGAAATGATATACTTTTCTACTGATATTGTATATGCGATAATAATGAAAAAATATTGATTTATGAAACAAATTGCTTACAATTTTTCAATATAATTATAAACGTTTGATCCTATTAATAACTCTAATACATCGACGAAAGATTTACCGAATGATCGATTCTTTTTTTTAATATTACTTTTTGTTGTGTCTGCTTGATTGAGGATCGAGGAAACAGCTGTGATGCCATTCGAAATATTTGCATAGAAACTATATTTAAAAATATTTGTATATAACCATTGCTCGACACATAGCAGTACTCTATGCATATGTTGTTCATAATCTCTGCAAGATGAAATTTATGTCACAAATACGTATATATACAATATAATACAAAATTGAAGTAATATTTATGCTGTTACTTCGTAATTCCATTATTCTCTGGAAAATAAGGATACATAATTTTGCTAGAGATTTTATTATCCTCAATAGATGTTTTGATAGAAGGTGCAGATAAATCTTCTAAAATTGGAGTTTGGTTCAAATATCCCTCTTCTTCCTGGTTATACTCGTTATCATCAATTTCATCTTTTCGTTTTCCTTCTTCATTAATCAATGTAGATTTCAAAGTTAATAATTTATTCTTAACATTGGATGGTTCTTGATACGAGATTCTGGTTTGTGATCTTGCAGTAGAATTTTTTTCCTAACGTGTGCAAATAAAGGAAAGAACATATGACAAAAATGTAGCGTTGAAATGTAATGTATAATGTAATTTAAAAATATACTCGTCTTCGAAAGTATAAAGAATTCTGTTTATTGTTGTTATCATCTTCTTCCGTCTCATATTCAATAACTGAGTTCGTAACAGGCATTGATATCTGATTTTCGTAAATTATTTCGTGATTATAATCGGACGATGTTGTAAAATAAGCGTGAGTTGTCAATAAATTATTATCTGCTGCCGCATATACTGTCACAAAGCATACAACGAGGCTTCGTTCAGCGTGAAATTCAATCTTCGTGCAAAATGATACTGTTGAATTGCTTTTAAAGGAGACAATAACATCCAATTCGGTATACCTTAAAATTATAGTAATAATTTAAGATCGTGACTAATTATGGTTTTATCGTATAAAAAGAGATGTATATAATATAATGTTACTTACAATGTCGCAGGAATAATGTTATTATTTGGAAAGCGAATTGTTAACATTTCATTTTTAAAATAGCCACTATATCTATCAGGTGGTAATATATTCCATGAAATGTTCGAAGTGTGTTCGAAGTATTGTGCTTTTAGTTTGAAACTTTCCTCCATGGAAGTATTAAAAGGTGCAGGTAAAAGGTATATCTCAGAGACATTGGCTTTTATTGATTCTTCTGCATTAATACCATCTAAATGAATTGTGTTAAATAATATATCTTCTGTATTCCTTCGTATAAAAACTAGGGCTTCGAGCTTAAAAGTTCCGCGACAATTTGGCTTGAATCCGATAGAAAAAACAGTTTTTTCTCTTGGAAGTAACGTACACACAATTGATGTTGACGTTATCGTTGGTTCGGTACCATGAGACCAATGGATATAAAACGGACAGTCTTCTACTATGAAATTATCTGTTTTTATAGTTATTATAATTTTTTTCAACGTGTCAGGATTGTCGATTTTAAGCTCATCTATCACCTATACAAATTATTCCAAAAGTAAAGCTAAAGAACTTTTATCAACATTGTTCCTTAAGACTCACATTCTCGTTGGCGACATTAAAATCAAATTTGAACTTATTGAACAGTATAACACGTCCGGCAACCGTGAAATCAATAGAAATAACAGGTAGATTTAAGGGTAATTTAAGAAACGTAATTCCTTTTATATCTTTATAAAATTCTTTTTGTGGCAATAGATATTCCTGTGGTCTGGATGTTTTCGGATCTGTTTCCAATACTGGTCCAAGTAAATCATTGATAACAATTGGAAGATAAAAAACATAACTTGCTGGATCCAGTGGTTGAAAATGTAAGTAAAAATTCATACTTGATCCTCCTGGAATTATCACACTTGTCTCTTCCTCTGCTAGTTTACGAAAAAAGAAAATTAAATTAGATAAAATAGCAAACAATTTTTACGAGAAAAGAATACATACCTATGATATTAGTCTTCTTGTTTGGTATTATTACAATGCTAAATTCAGGATACTCTTCTAAAACAAATTGCAATTTTGACCTAGTTGTTCCAATATTAGTAACCGTTATCAGATGACTCTGAAATGTATCAACGATTACACGATGCTGTTCTATGGAATATGGCGTAAATTTTAATTGTGGAAATGGCACGCGTCCTTTAACTATCCACTCTAGTTTTATATGCTTTTGAACGATAACGCATATCGTAACGGTAAAATCAATACATACATCGAACTTGAAAGATGCCTGATAAAAATATATTTTATTAAATATAATATAAATAATTTGTGATATAAGAAAAAAAAAAGTTAAAAGGAAACCTTGAGAATAGCGATCCCTCGTGGAGGTATTATTCCATTCGGTGGATCAATTTCGCATCCACGTATTAAAGATGCAGAATTAATCTCATAAAAAGCCTCTGTGAATTCAGAATTAAGTAAAATTCCGTACACCCTGGTTGGTAAATTAAAAGATATATCCCCTAAATTCGTACGATCATTGACGAAAACAACTTTTGGCTTTATGGATGATATGTTACATCGCAGTGTCGATAAAGTCCCACTTTCGCATTTTATGATCATCTCAGCGAACGATGTTTTTGAAAAATCAGCATTGTACGACACGCACGTATTTAAAATACTGTTACCTCGTATAATACCATATTTTGGCTCTATAGAAAAACAAGAAGTGGCAGGTATGTTCCATCTATATAAAAAGAATTCTATTACAAAAAAAAAGAAAAACTATTTTTCATTTTTTTCAGTTATATTAATAAAATACAGACTTGAAGCGTGTTGAAGCGTCCAATTTGTTTCTAATCTGTATGATAGACCACTGTGGTCGATATGATTCATTTCCCAAATAATCTTTTCCGATTATAATTTCTCGTTTGTCGATGGATAAATCCTTATGTACAATTTCTGCGATTACGTTCAGTTCGAAAAAATGATTTTCATTGATATTGTAATTTATCAAATTATTAAATTTTCCCATTTGATCGCTGTAAAACTCAACGAGTTTTGTCATAGTCTTTTCAGGTTGTAAAATTAGTGTATCCCCTTCAGGAAATCGTATATTCTTTAATCGACTTATAAATTGAATTTTTATCGAAAATTCATTATTGTTACAAGCAACTAATTGTCGATAGCTAAATGTTTTCCATGCCACCTGGAAAAAAGATACATTTACCAATTTCATTTATATAAAAATCATATTAATTTAATTACCATTCCAAAATTGATTGTCGTAGGATAAACGTAAACATTATATATTTGTATCGGCGATAACGGAAGCAGCACTTCAGCGTTGATTTCAGAACTCGGTTTCTTATCAAGAAACTCATCGCAAGTAAATATCCGTGGCAATTCTTTAAACCGTTTAGAAACTCGCGTAAGTCGAGAAATGATTTCAGCTTCGTTATCTACTTTATGGGAAAATTTCGCCGCCGATGTTTCCATCATGTTTTTACGTGATAATCGTGACATATGAAGATAAGCAGCCCAATACAAACGGTGCTTATTTACGGTATTTGCTTGCTTAGCAGATAATGCTTCAGGATGAATAGGACCACCCGAGTAACGCAGTTTACCAGTAAAAATAGTTTTCACCTAAGCAGAGATAAAATATAAAAATATTTAATTTTTTCGATAGAATGAATACATGAAATAGAATTAATACGTGATTATACATACCGGTAGTCCTCTATAAGGTCTCAAAGATTTTTGTGTGTCATTTGGATAAGCAGGTACACTATCGAGAATAATATTTGCATGAATTAATTTTTTATTTGCCCACGGTCTTTTCGGATCTTTTTCAACTAATAACATTGCCTGCTGTGGTTTCTTTATATTCGAACCGAAAGTAGCACAATCGGTCATAAAACCGACTTCATGAGTTATTAATGGAGTTATCCCTGAAAAAAAATGTCTTCTCTAAATATCAGAAAATATGATTCAACAGTCGGAAGAGATTACCTGTAACAAACTGAGTCATCGGTTTTCTAGTCTTGAGAAGAACATTTAGCATGCATGTCACGCGATAAGTACCGATTTTCACTTCCGTTGGATATTTCGATAAAACTGAATCTTCAGAATCCACAATAACGTTGATTGAAAGCACAAACGAGGGTCCAACTATCGAATTCAAAAGACATATAAAGTTAATAAGGATAAATAGTAACGCAAATACAGATTTACCATTTTCTCTGGCTTGAACCTTAACGATCACTTCAATAGATCCTTCAGGCTTCAATCTCGCAGATTTCGGAATAACTTGAACAGCTGGTATTGGCTGACATTGAAACGAGACTGATTCAATCTTCGATAAATTTGAAATACAAATGACACGTTGAGAAATTTCTCCAACATTCAAATCACCGAAGTATAAAATGTCGGGCCGTAGATCGAGCTTAATTATTTCCATCTCGCCATAAAGACAAAGTCTAACAACATTATCGACTGGTTGAACAATCGAATGATTAGATGTTGAAGTCATGGGAGGGCCCAAAAATGTTTCTTCTAAAATTAGATATTTTATTATAAATAGTAAGAAAAATTTGAATAAATTAACACAGGAATATAAAACTGACGCATGTCAACTTTCTCAACGGCTTCATCAATAAAAGTTTCGTTTATGTTGTTAATGACTGAAACAAATAGATTTATATTTCATAAATTATCTATACAAAACGTTTTTATTTGAACATTTGATAGCAAGAAGATTTACCCGAAATGTTTACTGCCGCTTTACGTATTTTTATTATTCTGATAAAAGCCATAAAGTCATTATTATTATTATTATTATTATTTTCCATTTTTTTATATTTTAAGTCTTCGTGATTATGCAATATTTGTCGAGATTCTAATGATCCCATCGTTGGGCAAAAACTAAATATTCAATTATATATGGAAATCAGACGTTCTATTTTCTTTACTTTATAATTCATTGCTGACTCACCCAACTTCAAAAATTATGCCTTCGAAAGGATCGATACGTCCTTCGGTTGGATAAATTTCGAAAGCCCCATAAACCGGAAATTCCTTGCGATTGATAGTCTGAAGAAAGAAATTAATCCGTTCTCAATTAATTAATCATAAAATAGCTTAGAGTCTCAGGAATACTTTTTCTAGCTGCTTCCACGAAATATAAAATTATGCTTAATTACCCGAATATTATTCTCCAATTACCCGAATTGGCTTCAATTCATTATTAACTTCCCCCAGGACGATGTAATTGCAGACTTGCGATGAGATATTCCGTAGAACAAACGTATTATACTTGCGCGTGTTCTTTACTGTCGGAGGAAAATCTATAAGAGTGAAATCTCCTGTTGTATTTGGATGATAAATGATTAAACGATGAGTGATGACATTCACTTTCAATGGGACCCGAATATTCGGAGTTGATTTGATCCTAAAATTGAAATAAACAATACATATATGTGTAAAATAATCCTGAATTTAAAGAATATTACCAAAATTCGTTAAAAAATACGCCCTCCTTTAGACTTGTTATTTCAACTTTCAAAGTTACCGTTCTATTAGGTCGAACTATACCTCGCAATGGTTTTACGCTTATATTAAGATCATTTTGGCCTACATCTATGGAAAACCTGTGTGTGGGGGGAGGGGGGAAAGGAGGTAAGCAATTAAATATATTTTAAGATTATTTCCTTTTTCTCCAATGATAACAATTTTTTTGAAAACCTAAATAAGAATAATCACCTAGTACTTTTCCCACCTTCATTAAAGATAGTTACTACTTTAGGTTCAGATGTGTAGCCCACATCGACAGTACCAAAATCAATCGATGTTGGTTTAATGCCAATACGTTCCGTTGCAATCGTACAAATTACACAGTAATCGAGGATCTTGTCGTTGATTTCAATTGGAATAATTGCACGCAGTAGTGAGGGTCTTTTAAAGGAGCATATTACTGAACTCGATATACTTAATCCAGGACTTAACATCACTCCTCTTTTGGAAGTCTTTACTTGAAAAGCCTGTAAAAATAATAGAAATAATTTAACAATTAAATTAGATATCGTTCTTTATGTAATAATTATTCATAATCTATTGTTATCTACCAAAGAATTTGGTTCCCGTATCCTTATAAATGCTGGCTTAGTACCAATATTTCTTATAACAATGTTTTGACAGGAGGTAAGGCCTTCCCTAGCATCTTTAAATTCGATAAAATTCGGGATAATCTGAATGTCATCATAATAGCTTACTGGTACAACCTCAACCATTGTGGGAATAGATTTCGTTTCTATATTTTCTTGTATCAGGACAGCCGATCTTTGCATCTGTAATCAATACTACATTTCAATTTATATTTCGGAGAATATGTTATATGTATAATATAAACGGTTATATCATTAAATACGATATTTTCATTTGATATCTAAACATTGCGTTGAAAAGAATGTATAAGAAAAGATGATACTACAACATGATTTCGCGTAACGTTCAAAATTGTATCACGCTTTTCAATATTGTTATTTAACTCCTTAAGAGTTATGACATTTTTTGCCATATTGTTCCAAATCAATCGTTTTTTATAAATAAAATAATGAAAATACTCAATTAATAAAATGAAATAAAATATCACATCCGGTAATTATAATCGAAATATTCGTATAGACCTGTCAAGATTTTCTTTTTTTTTTACAGAAGCGAATAGACGAGGAAAATGTGAGCGTTGTAAATTGCCATGTATGTATATATAACACATATTCTTGAATGATTAATACAATATTAAATTTTACATAAAATAAAAATATCATTTGCGAATAGATCTAATTATTCTCTATTAAATGATAATATCATCTTTATTAGGTTGCCAATGAATATCAGGTGATCCCGTCAACGGAATATTTTCTATAATACTTCGAATCCAATCGCCATGAAGAGATACCTAAAATATAATATATGAATATCATAATCAAAAAGAGATTTTTATACATACTTTCATGACATTATATTAATGTGAACAAAATTACTTTTGTAAATATAGCATAATAGTATGGATCACAAATGCTAGTTCCCAATCGTCGAGGACTTATCGAGACTATACCATGAACTTCCCAAATTGCTGTATTAGGTCGACGCAACATGAAACCTCCACCGCTATCACCGTTACATACTCCTGTACCATTTGCCCAACCAGCACAAAATGAAGTATACGTTATATACTTTTTAAAATCCTTACGTTGAGCCTTACGACATTTTTCATTTGAAATAACTGTCATCGAAGTAATCCTTAAAGTAGAACTATATGTATCGTTCTCAGTAATACCCATACCTGTAAGAAACTTTGATTCAATGATAACGGTAACTTTTCGAAAATATAGTCATATTTATCGCCCAACAAACCTACCAGCCACAAATCCACTTTCTCCATTTTGTTGAGCCTCCAGAAGAGTAAAATCAGACTGCAAATCTATACAAGCTGGTCTAACAGCCTCGTTTATCTTTACCGGCATTTTCAAAATAAGAAGTGCAATGTCGGAAGCATAGTTCCCTTCATGATCTTGGTACGAGCTTTGAATCTCAATTTTATCGACATCAAGCACTTGCGCGTTCGCGTCTACGTTATCTAATGTGTTCGAAAGAATTCCAAAAGCAACGCGTATTGTTTCTGGAAGAGTTTTCCAGACGCAATGACCGGCAGTAAGTACTACACGTTCACCGATCAACGTACCACCACAAAAGAATCTCCATTGACCGTTTTCGTGCGAAAAGAGTGTAGCTTGCCAAGGCATATATTCTTCGCTTTGTACTTTCCAACCGTTTACGATCAGTGTAACTGTAAGAAAAATCAACTTTAACTTTCGAGTCATGCCTATTTTGTTTATATAAAACAGTTTACCAACTTGAAGATTTTCGTATTCCACAAACAGGAATACAGCTTAACGGTGCTTGGCTCCATGTCCCATCGTGAAGACATATTATTCGTGTCGATCCAGCTCGACGCTCATAAAACATAGGACATTCAATAAAGGCGTTCGTTCCAATAGGCACAGAGTTTTCGCAAGAAATCCAACCTTTACGCGGTCCCCATTTTGATTCGCATCTTTTTATGGCTCCGTTGGTTTCCAAAATCGGTGGACAAGTTATACGCAGCGTGTCGTTATCTTTAAAACCATGAAATCTACAATATGATGCAATAAAATAAATGCTATATCATACGTACTATTAGAACAAATTGGGATAGAAGGTAGCCATCGATTATTTTGACAATAGATACTATTGGAACCCTCTAACCATCCGTCAGCGTCACAGGTATAATCTAAACGAGTAAGTTCAGGAACGACCTCACCAGGTCGACATCGTGAACAACCTCTTGTGGTATAGTGAGTTCCTGCCTTCGGGCCAGGAAGTCGACAAGCACCCTCGGGCAAAACTGTACCGCAAAGTGCTTCATCCTCATCACTCCAATCGTAACAATCTGGTCGTGAGTTGCAGATGAATTCGATAGGAATGCAAGCGCCGTAAGAACAGCGGTAATGATCGTCTCGACACCTGAATATATTTTATTACTATAAAATGTTATTTTAAACTAACCAGTATCTTATTGTATAAGTATTTAAATAAAAATATTTCTCCATACTCTCGTTGAATGCACATTTCACTGTTTTCATCGGAAGCATCTCTGCAATGGCGAACACCGTCACAGATTTTGGTAATCGGTATGCATTGACGCTCGTTTTCGCAAGCGAATTCATCTTGCCTGGAAGATAAAATAGGAAGTATAAAAAAAGTTAAGAAAAATATTTAGAAATAATCGACCTGCACTCATATTGAGGACATTCAATCTCATCGCAATTGATCGCTCCACATATCGATGGATCTTCGTCGGTGCCATCGAAGCAATCCTTTATACCGTCACAAAGGACTTCTTGATAGACGCACCCTCCATATGAACATCGATATGTATGATCAGGACAAGAATATTCTCGACAGAGAGAAACATCTTCGTCACTTTTGTCCGAACAATCGATATATCCTGTTTTTTAAAGTATATTATAAATTATTATGAAACTTTTGAAACGATTAATTAAGTAATCCTTTATATATACCATTACAAATATCTGCGATGGGAATGCACTCTAACCGAGGTGTAGAACATTGATATTCTCTATCGGAGCATGTCTCATTGGATTGAAAATCGCAACGAGCTTCATCGCTTCCGTCGACACAATTCTTTATACCATCGCATCGTGATTCACGGATCACGCAAGCTCCGTAAGCGCATCTGTACATGTTTGAAGGGCAACTACGAAAGGATATATAGATAAATTAAAAATTTTGCTCTTAAAAAAATATAGCGTATTAAGTTAAAATTAACAAATCTTACAGTATATGCTGACACAATTTGCTTGTTTCATCAGAAGAATCTGGACAATGAAATGAACCATCGCATACATTGATCAAAGGTATTTGGTTGCCATCGGTACAAATGAACACAGTCGTTGAACTTGATGAAATTTGTTCGCTGAGAGCGATATTTATGATTTTTCCTAGGAAGGAAATTTTTTTAGAAAGATCACGAATTAACAAAGTAATCGTATGTTATTTTTTAAACGTACCCCAAAAAAAGATGGCAAGTACTATTGCTGCGGACATCGCTTTACTAATAACTTATCGGTGTACGAAAATTGTATCGAGATGCATTTTGTTCTTTATATAATCTTTGCGCCAAAGCATCTATTATATTCAAACAATAGCTAGGTGATAATATTCAGAATGGTAAAAAAAGAAACACACTTTTAATCTCTCTTAACGTTTAAGTACTTTTAACAATAACTTTTCAATATTATCTAAACATATTCGATTATGTCATTCTATGAAGCGTATCATTACATTTTCTTATATAATGCAGTATGGTTTGTTCTTCCTAGGAAGAAATGAAAGAGCACCTACTTTTTTCCTTGACTTTAAAGACAATCGTAAAAACCGTAAAATCGCTACGATTACGACATCTGAACTTAAGGAAGTTTAACGAGTTGACACAAATGATATACTTCGTTATGAATCTAAAAGATTAGTCATCAAAATGTTTCTTTACAACGAAAATATTCGTCATCCGATAAGAAAGATTTATTCCTCGTAATCACTATGCGAATATCTCAAGGTGTCAATTTTACTAGATCGAGCTAACGTAATCGAAAGATAGTCAAGCATTTTAAGACATCAATTGAATAGAGGAAACAGGATAGAGGTACAGTATCTTCGTTTACACATTTTCTTCCATGTAGTGAAAGGTAAACGATCGACAAAGCTGTCTTGCGGCTGTATAACAAGCCGCAAAATTTTTTTAATGTTATATGTTCAGGGCGTGAGTAACCGTTATCAGGACTTCGTTATCAAAGTTTGAAGAGCCAAGAAGAGGCGCGCCTAGTTACGTTGCCCACCGTGGAAATGATTCGATCTTCGCAGTTTACATTCAACTGTCGTCCTGTACTTCGAATATCCACGATGAAGGCTCACTTGCTGTTGATACTTTTCGTTGCAAGTACTTATGCAATAGAAAAATGTAAGTAAATATATTTTGCTACAAAAACATAATAAAACTTTTTCTACTCGATGTATCTAATATATATATATATATATATCTAATATATAACAAGAAGTACAAAATAACGGGACTAGAGAAGAATATTTGTTATACGTGATAATATAATAAAAATATTTTAAGGATCTATGTGTCTTTATTGTAAGCACGTTTGCTAAAGAATTATTCTTAGTTTTACACGATACAAAACATTATAAAGTAAGACCAATTAAATTATTCGAATTATCGGGCGTCGATTAGTTTAAATAGCAAGAATAAATTATATAGACAAACTTATAAATTTTATTCAAAACGAATAAACAATAAAATTGTAGTGTCTATGAATGAATACTATAATAGTCAAAAGAGCAATATATTATGAACATATTATATAAAGTAAATAGAAAATAAAAAAAGAATCACAAATGTATTACTTTGTATCCATTGATCACGAAGGTACATTCGTCATATCTCATGTAAGATAAATAGATCAAGAGAAATCGGGGCGAAGCTTATCTCAATGCCATTGCGATAAAGTTATACAAATCAATGACGGTATACATAGATGATCGAAATTCAATCTTGTACTTTTTTGTGAAAATCACATATTCTACATTCGTATTATATTCATGTCTATCGATACAGATGCAAAATTTTGTATAAAGATATTATCAAATCATAGGGAAAAAGAATTGTTAAATACAGTATTGTTTTAATAACTTTGTAACACTGGCAAATTTTATATTATCATATTTTTGCATTAGATAAATTTTGTGTGCCAAGCTTAATCGACAACTGTCAAAACATAGAAAGAGGCGATAGTCAAATTGAATGCATTCGCGTAAGTGACAGTGCTGAATGTGCAATACGTTTAGCAAACGGCAAAGCAGATTTTGGTGTGTTCAGTACGGATGCACTATTACTGTCTTATCAATTCTATCCCGATGAAATCGTACCGATCTTTGCATTAAGGCATAGGGACAAAACTCAGCGTAAGTAATTCATCTCTAAAATCGAAAAAAAAAGTGATATTAGACTTACTACAAACCACTTCATTTTATAATTCCCTTTGTTATAGAGAAATTTGAATTTCAATCTGTGGCTGTAGTACCTTCGAACTTTGCCATTGAGATTAACAACGGTTTTGAAAGTTTAAAAAACGCTGGTCTTTGTCATCCTGGGTTCAGTAAAGCACAGTGGTGGAACGATTACATTTTGAAATATTTTGAAAAAAACACGTATACAGCTAATTGTCAAACAAATATAACTGCGATAGAAAATGAATTAGAAAATATTAGATCGTTCTATGGTAAAGCCTGTAGACCAGGTGATTGGACATCTGATGTGAATTTTAGCGCTGCTCTCAGTAAGTAAAATATATTCCATTGTTTTGTTAGTACAAAATTATGCATTAATTTGTAATTAAATCGTAAAGAGAAGAAATACCCCGAGCTTTGTGCCTTATGCGATGATACGACTGCTTGCAAGTATACAAATGAAGAGAAACATGGTCACATAGGTGCTTTGGATTGTTTAACATCGGGACGTGGAAAAGTAGCATACGTAGCACTTGAATACGTTCATCAATACTTCAAAGTAAATTAACGTAAAATATTTTTATAGATTCCTGCAGAAAAATATAGAGAAATTTGAATATTATTTAAGAACCTCAGCTATTACAAATACAACATGATTAATCGTATGTGTTACAGGAAGATAAAAAAAATCAGTATAAATTTCTGTGTCCTGATGGATCCCTTCATAATTTAACTAGTAACGATCCTTGCTCGTGGATCAAACAACCATGGGGTGCAATTGTAGCTAGAAAGTATACATGATAATTAATGCTGAAATTATCGTAAACTCTAATTATTAGATGTAATATAAATGTCATGCTAATTAAATAATAATTTCTCGATTGCAGAAACGTGGCAGATGAACTTACAAAACACTTAACTCTTTGGTTATCGGGAACAGCAACATTTGCTGCTGAAACATGGAAAGAGTCTTTAAAAAGATTTATAGAAGAAAATGACGGCATCGTCACAAATATTACGAGACCTACGTCTTTAGTTAGTTACTTGATAGAAGGAAGAAAAGAAGTAAAACTTTCAGAAGTTAAAACTTGCGGAAATGTTATTCGTTGGTGTACTACAAGCATTCTCGAGACAGCAAAATGTGAATGGATTGCGAAAGAAGCGATAGCTCTTGGTATCGAGCCAAAAATTTCATGCTGGCAAACCAATTCAACATTTGATTGTTTCCGTGACATTGCCGATAATAAAGCCGATATTATTACTATCGATTCAAATTATGGATACCTAGCACGAAAGTAAGTCAGATTCAGAAATAATTCGATATTAAAAGACAATAACGATGATAAACTAATAGTCCAATATCTAAAATTTGTCTACTTTCATAGGGTTTACAATTTAACGTCCATCCTCTATGCTGAAACCAACAAACAAATCATGAAGGACAGCATGATCATGGCTGTTCTTCGGAAACCCGAAGATGGCAACTATCCTATAAAGAATTTTCAACAATTAAAGGGTCATACAGCGTGTTTCCCTGAATACGGTGGAATAGCTTGGTTGAGTTTCGTTAAAACTGCTCGAATGAATCGCATTATTTCGCCAGTCTCTTGCAACTACCCAAGTCTCCTCGGTAATCTATTCTCTGGCGCTTGTATGCCCGGTATAAATAACAAGAATCACGGGAAAAGTATCACCTCGAGTATAACAAATAAGCTTTGTTCCGTTTGTATGAAAAAAAATGATACTGATTGTACGGCAAATAATGACAACCCTTATTACGGTGATAAAGGAGCACTAACATGTTTAAACGATGGTGCCGGTGATATAGCTTTTGTTGAAATTGGAAATATAAAAGGTATGTGGAATGCGTTCTTCGGCTAATTTAATCCTCATTAACTATTTAAATAATGTTATTCATTTTCTTTCGTGTGTTGAATGTATGAAGAAGAGAAAAACGATCTCAACCGATATCACATTTTGTGTAAAAATGGCAGTTTGGCTGTAACAACAGGATTAAATTTGGATAAACCAGAGCTTTGTGCTTTATCCGTAACCATCGATAGCGAAGTAAATACTTTATACGTTTTCATTATGATGTCGTTAATTTTCTAATTACGACTCTTAAAATAAAAAAAAAAAGCATTACATCGTGTAAATATCTGTTTTTTGTAGGTGATTAGTCGAAAAAAGGACACAGAGATCGATTCCTTGAACGCAATTTTGTCCTTACTAAAACTTCAAGATTGGCTAGGATATCGCGTTTATACATTAAGAGTACTCCATATCTATGGAAAATTTAATGGCACCAATGATCTTCTGTTTAAAAGCTCTACTATTGGTTTAGAATCCACAACATCAAAGATCGAATCTGTATTAGCTTATAAAGAACTTTTTAATCATGTTGATGAATGTTCATCAGCTGGATTACTAATGTTTTCAAATGTTACTCTAATCACATTAGTTTTAATATCCATTTATTCTATGATATAAAGCTAATATTAAATTATAAATTATAAGTACACATATGTTAAGTATGTGTAAGATTGAAACACATTGTATATTCTTTTATAAGAATACAAAATAATAAATGACACTTGTCAATTTTTATTGTTTCTAATACTATGAAGTTGTGTAATTATAAATTAATTATAATGGTCTGTAACAAATCAATTTATCCATATTATACAGTTAATATATAAAACATATCTTTTAAAATACATCATATAATTCATTATAAATTATCATATTTAAATGTTATAATTCAGTAATTTACATATGTACAAACCTATTAAATAGTTTATTATAATTTAAATTGTACTTATTCTTAGGTAATCTTTATATCTTTACCAACTGCTTCATTTATAGAAGAAAAACCATCTTTCTTAAGTATTTCATTTAATTCTCTTTTTATTTTTCCAACTATTGGTGGACCATTATATATATATGATGTATATAATTGAATCAAAGAAGCTCCAGCTTTAATTTTATGATATGCATCTTCCCCAGAGAAAACACCTCCTACTCCAATAATTGGAATTTTACCATAAGTTCGTTTATACATGTCTGAAATAATTTTGGTAGAAATGTCTGTAAGAGGTGCACCACTAAGTCCACCACTTTCTCTTTTGTTTTCATTCACTAGATTTATACGTGAAGTTGTTGTATTGCATAAAATCAAACCATCAATTTTTGATTTTGTATGTAAAACAATATCTGCTATATCCTGTCGCTCAGTTTCGGATAAATCTGGTGCTAATTTCAAAAGTAATGGTTGTTTGCTACCTATGATTTGTCTTGTTTCGTTTACTTTTGTCAGCAATTTTTCTAAATTTTCTTTACTTTGTAAAGATCTAAGTCCTGGTGTATTAGGACTGGATACATTAATTACAAAATAATCTGCTACATCTGAAAATTTCTTAATACCATTTATGTAATCTTGCACTGCATCTTCAGAATCTTTATTTTTGCCTAAATTAACACCAATGATACCAACAAAATCTTTATTTTCTTTAAGCTTTTTAATACGTTCCCATACTTTATCATGGCCATCGCTATTGAAACCATAACGATTAACAATTGCATTATCCTCTAATAATCTAAATACTCTGGGCTTAGGATTACCTGATTGTGGTAAAGGTGTTATGGATCCTTCAATACATAATAAAATTATTGAGATTAAAATTATTATAATATTTAATATATGTCATTAGTTATATAATAAATACTATAACAATATTATAAACCATTTTCTTACCTATTTCTACAAAACTAAAACCTATTTTATGCAAGCCTTTAACAGCTTCTCCTTGTTTATCAAAACCAGCAGCCATACCAACAGGATTTTTGAATACTAAATCCCAAATGCTTGTTCGAAGTGAAATAGGATCATTTAATTTTTCTTTGGGAACAAATCCCCATTTTAAAGCTTTTATTGCCATAATATGAGCAAATTCAGGATCTATTTGTTGAACCAAAGGTATTGCTATCTCTTTATAAAATTTTTCATTTCCTTGATAAATGCATATTCCACCAAATAGCGCTGCAGCTGAACTTGTAACAGTTATGAACGATTTGATTTTGGCCTTATTACTTAATCGTTGTGCCATATTTATTGTTGCATATTTTTAACATACAAAATAAAATAGAAATATCTAATTCTTCAGCGTATGTTTACAACATACATTTTTTCTGCGTCATAAACTGCCATAAACAAAATACTAAAGAAAGATAGTTACAGTGATACCAGCTTTGTAATATCCCAACTGTATCTTCGATAATATATCAACATTATTTGAATTTTTAGTTACGACCGATTTTAATCAATTTTGATAAGGAAGATTATTAACCATATTTATTTTCATATTTAATACGATAATATTACCTTTGCCATTATAACAAATAATATTCTATTTGACAGTGAAATATATTCGTACGCATATTATTTAATAATACAAAATTACTCCCAAGAAAATTTATTATTTTATCTT
Source organism: Dolichovespula media (assembly GCA_911387685.1). Lineage (NCBI taxonomy): Eukaryota > Metazoa > Arthropoda > Insecta > Hymenoptera > Vespidae > Dolichovespula > Dolichovespula media. The sequence continues at coordinate 4,175,526 of OU426855.1, read as the reverse complement.
TCCTAATTTTAGTTAAAAACTTACTTTACATTTACTTACATTATGTAGTTCATAAGATATTAGGTTAAATTTAAGTGATATTGAAAATAATTATATGTAAAAAGAATTGTTAGCTAATTATTCATTCTTTTTTAATACCAAAAAATTCACCTAAAAAGATAATATGCCGACATTGGCACACCTATGAATACAAAATATAACTAAAATTTTTATTTCTTCACACAAATTTGGCGTCCCTGCTCGGATTGTCAGAAGGTTCTACATTTCACATTATTTACATTGTTTTGAAACGTTTTGCAGATAACCGTTAATTGTATTTTTTTTCTTTATTAATACACATTTAGCAAATCTGGATGAAAGCAGGGAAAAAATGATTGCCGCCTCAGATCCGGTGGTACGTAATTCTCTTTTAAATTATGTAATAATATTAATGTAATTTATAGATGTACTTCATTAATTCTTAAATAAAACGGAAATAATGAAAGCATTTACTAAACTTTATGTTATTATTCTTTGTAATAGACATATCCGTATGTATATATTATATACATTGTAAAGCATATATTTTATATGTATCATTTTTTAAGGAATATATTCCTGGTGGACGTCAAATTTATTCAAAGCATCCAGGGTCAGTAATAAATCAACAGTCATTAAATAATCCGTCTTCACCAGGAGAAAGTATTCTATTGGAAAAACTAAGTCAGGTTAATATATCAGAAAAATCTTTTGTAAGTTGTCATTATTATATGTTATTTTGATTAACTTTATAAATATATGCTAACTTAATGAAATATATAGAAAGAATTCTGGTTAATACGTGACAATGATACGTGTGGAGAAGAAGAATTATATTGCTCTGGAAAAGTTGCAATTCATTCAAAAGGCGATCAATCCACTCGTGTACTTCAAACTTCATATACTTGTGAAACAGACATAAAGCATGCATTATGGTGTACTTTTTGTACAAGTATACCAGATCATTTATCAAAAGGGAAAAATCATAATAATGAAGAGCAGTTAGGTGAAACAATAGGATGTATTTGTTTGCTAGATTCCTATACTCTTAGGGTTTTTACAGAAAATGGTGAAGACTATGTATCTAGTTTACAATTTCAGGTAAAATTTATATCCTTATTTTGAATACTATGGTTAATAGTTTATAATATTATCAACAATAATTTATAAATTGAAATAATATAGGTTTCTGCTGTTTGGCCAACAAAGTATGGTATTTTACTTGAAAAAGCACAAATTCCTAAGCAAAACATTTCTGAAACAAGGTATTTTATGACTTGAGTAATATTAATGTTTATATAATTTTACAATAGCAGAATTTTTCTTTTTATACTTTTTAGGTATATTTCATCAGAGACATGTAAATATCCATTGCAAATTGATGCCAATTTACCAGTAGCATTTTCACTTATGCATCCTTTGGATGAAATATGTCCATTACTTATTAAGCATGGTAAAATTATCTGTACTATCATATTTTATAATGTAAATTTTAACTCATTGGCTTATTATATTTAAATATTTAAATGAAAATTTATGAATTTAAATGTTGTTCCAAATGAACAAGTTTGACAAAATATTTAATAAATGTATATCTAAAATAAAATATAAAAAGATTATTGTGCCAATGGGTTAACAAAGGATACATAAAATAAATAATACTCTGAAACACATTTATTGAAATACTCACAGGAAATGTATCATATATGTGTGAATCAAATCAGCAGATTGTCTTTACTAGTTCTGAACCATCATTGGCTGTAATATATGATGAAAAAACTGGATTACATTCTGTGTATAAAATACGGAAAGCTTTGATAGAAGAGTGTCAGATGGTTTGTAGAAACAATGAAACAACACAAAGTTTATTTAATTTTTCAACAAGTGCATCACCATTAAATATTGGTAGCAATGTATCAGTTAATAAAAATTATTCTAATAAAAGTCATATAAATATGTTTGGTAAGTTATTTTTAATCTTTAATTAAATTTAATTTTTATATATCTGATAAAAATACAATACAGTTTAATTATTTAGGCATAGTTAATCCACATTTAAGTAATGTTGGAGGTGGGTATGGCATACCAAATAGTCCTTTTGGGTCTCGAGGTACTTCATACACTACAACAGGTTCATGTGGTCAATCTCCTTCGCAAGTGCAGCAACAACATTCACGTTCTCAAAGCCCAATGGCGACCATTTCACGTTGTCAATCTCCAACACATTCAGGATTCTCTCCATTACTTGGAATACCTAATACAATTATAAATCATCATTCACGATTACATCAAATGGTTATGGGAACTATGTTAAATCACGCACAAAATAGTCCTGCTGGTAATGCCAGTAGCATTCAGCTTCAAGATGCTGTTACTCCAAGTAAACCTCTATATCCCGAGATATGTCTTGATCATCTATGGACAGAAAATGTAGGAGTTCCAAAGTGAGTAATAATTATTATGGTTACCTATTATATGTTCCTCTAGTCCCCATACCCTATTCCAGATTTTCCCTGTGTCTTCAATTTCTTTGGGTTTTCCGCAGAAAGTGAGTTATATTAAGATGTCCAGTAATTAGTTAAAATAATATTTTAATCCATAAAATTTTATTTTGAAGGGATATATTACCAGGACGAGCATCTAAAGTTCTTCTAACATCTGATTTCGTTGGTCAAAGTTATTTGGGATATTTAGTGCCAACTAGATCACAATTCTTTTTAGTTCGACTAGAAAAAACTAATAAACAACAACACATTATTTTTGGAATGGTTACAAGTATAATAGCAAAAGATGCAGTTAGTTTGCCAGTTAGTTACTTTGTATATTCTTTAATTATTGTTGTGTAAATGCTATAAAATAAGTGATAATATGTTCTAATTTTATTTCAGAGTTTACATATGATAGCAATCATTGATTCATCAAATAGTATAGTATTGTACTCAGGCACAACATGTGTAGGGAAGCTACATGTATCAAGCATTCTTCCAAATCTTACATGTAAATATTTCGTGTCAAATATTAATCACAAGCTCGGTTCTCCGTTTCCACGGCGAAGTTCTTTAATTTCACAAAATTGTGGAAATTCTCATGAAATCAGATTTGAAGAAGCTCTACATCTTTTGAGTCCAGTCGGTGGAACCTGTGCACAACCACCAATTTTATTAGAAAATTCTGTGCTAGATTTAAATCTTGTTGGTCTGAAAGATGCAGTGGGTAATAAAATTACTTTAGAATATGGTAATAAAAGTTATTTCCGAATTACGCTACCAACTTGTAGTACATCTCCATTGGGTTAGTAAATTTTTATTAAATGTTATACAACAATTAACAAAAAAATAATATATTAAATTTATTTATAGTTACCAAATGTTTGAAAACATTGCGTAGTGTATTACAAAAAGACCTTGCAATGCAATTATTAGTGAAGTGGTATGGAGCTCGGAACGCACCAGGTCCACAAGATTTTTCTCCAGTACAAGAGTGGTATCTTTTTCTTGTAGTTTTATTTACTTTGTTGGGATATGATGTTGAGAAATTACAATTAATACAAAATAATGAAAAAGATCAATTTACTGAACGAAACAGTCCAATGGTTGTACCAAAAAAACAAAAGACCAGTGATAGTGGATCCAATGATGATTGGATGTACGTAATAAATTCTATTAAATCTAAAAATTCTCAAAATTTTATTTCTGATATACTAGGATTGACAAAATTTTCTAATACACATGATACATTATCTTCAAAAAATGCTGAATTAAAGACTACAGGAAGAATAAATTGTCAAGCAATTTTATTTTCATATCTTCCTCTTATTCTATTCTCATTGCATTTATTATACGAAGAATTAAAATTAGATTGTGTAATGTCAGAAAGTTTACCATTACTTGCTCAGTTATTATATCAATTAAGCACAGACTTGAAGTTTGATACTTATGCTCATCATTACTTTCTTGATTTTCCAATGCTACATTATTTAAAGAAAACAATATCTCAAATAAGTGAGACAGATCTACAGAAAATAACTACACCAAATTATATCAGCTTAAAGCCACCAGACATATTCAAAACGTTAAATAACTTACTGATTGGTGCAAATGTAGTACCATTTCCATATGTATATCATGTAAACCCTCGAGCAAGAAATATAGTATATTTAACTACACTAGTAGCAAATGAAAACAAAACTGATAAACTAGAAATGGATAAATTTGTAAAACTGATAATACCGGCTGGAAGTCGTGTAGATTTCCAAGAAAGTAGGAATAAATTTGACAGAGATATGCCAAAAAAATTACAACAACCAACAATAGAAAACATTGTGCTATTATATCATGAAATGGGTATGTTGCTATCCATACATTTTATTTGTTATCTATTATCCATTTTGTTAATGACTAATGTATTTAATAAAATATCTTAGGTATGAAAAAAGAAGATTTAGAAACTTTACCACCAGGAGTATCTTTAATATTAAAGGATGTTATGCACAGATGTAGAGAACGTCCACCGTCTAATTGGCCGGCGAATGTATATGAATTAGTAGATCGTCAAGATTTGGCTGCATTAGGTACACATTTAAATTCATTACATATGAACGATCCTAATGATAATGATGGAAAGAACTATCTGACTAAAGATCTGGATCAAGATGATGGAATGGAATTTGATGATAATGTAATAAATAAAAAAAATATATATATGTTATTTATTTTTAATATATCATTTATTTGTAAAATAACGTTCTACTGTCAAATGTTTAATAAAATACATGTTTATAGATATTAAAACTCAGATTTAATAAGGATCATAGAGTGGCTGAAGTACGGCGATTACTTAATTCATCCAAACCTGTAAGAATAGCAATAATACAACGGCCAGATGTAAGTGATCACGAATTTATAGAAGAACAAGAAAGACATTTACATGCTCTGTGTACAAGAACAATGGCTCTTCCTGTGGCTAGAGGCATGTTCACACTTAGGACTTCAACTCCTATAATTACTGAGCAATTACCAATTCCTCGGCTTTGTTTAACAGGTATAAAGTAGAATTATTGTTCGAAGAACATATTATATTTGCAAATATATATAGTATAAATATATTTTCTTATAAATAGGTAAAGCACCTCCTCGTGGAACTACAGTAGAATTGGCTCACATAGATGTCCCACCAAATATGAATTTGTGGCCTCTATTTCATAATGGAGTGGCTGCTGGTCTTCGCATTCATCCAAATGCATCAAACATTAATTCAACTTGGATTGTATACAATAAACAACAACAAGGCGAATTTGGCATTGAACATTCAGGGTTTTTAATGGCACTCGGTTTGAATGGTCATTTAAAGAATCTAGCACCGTTTAGTATGTACGAATATCTTGTTGAATGTCACGAAGCAACTAGTGTTGGTCTTTTGCTTGGTTTATCTGCAACACATCGAGCTACAATGGATGTATCAATGACAAAATTATTGTCATTACATGTTGAAACCTTATTGCCACCAACAAGCATAGAGTTGAATGTTCCACAAAATGTTCAAGTAGCTGCATTAATGGGAGTTGGTTTGGTATATCAAGGAACTGCTCACAGACATATATCACATGCTTTATTATCAGAAATTGGTAATTATATAAATGCTTTTAATGAGTAAATCATATGAATAAAATGCAATTATATTGATCATTCTAATTTAATTAGGAAGACCACCTGGTCCAGAAATGAAAAATTGCGTTGACCGAGAATCGTATTCTTTAACGGCAGGATTGGCATTAGGATTAGTTGTACTCGGGTGTGGTGGTGCTACTGATCTTGCTAGTATACCCGATACTTTACATTATTACATGGTTGGTGGGCATATACGACCTTTTACTGGAGCACAAAAGGATAAGTACAAATCACCAAGGTATAGACATGTCTCAAATTCTTATTAATATGGAATTTTATCATAAGAATTATGTTTTTATTGTAAAACGAGATAAATTTTAGTCGAAATCTTTAACTAAAAATTACCATTTATGACGTTTCTAGTTATCAAATACGTGAAGGAGATTCTATCAATATTGATGTAACAAGTCCTGGTGCAACATTAGCTTTAGGCCTTATGTACTTCAATACAGGAAATCGAGCTGTAGCTGAATGGATGCAAGCACCAGATACACAGTACTTACTTGATTTTGTCAGGCCAGATTTTCTGCTATTAAGAATATTGGCTAAATCATTAATTTTATGGAATGAAATTCAACCAACTAAATCATGGGTTTCTAGTCATGTTCCCAATATCGTTTATAAATATAGATTACAAAAGCCCACACCAGGGATTACCCAAAATGTGGATCTCGAAACTATGAAGTTAGTTATTTAAATTAGAAAATAAATTAACAATATGTATAACTATAATGTATTGCTAAACTTATTTCTTATTTTTTTTCAGTCAAGCATACTGTAACATTATAGCAGGAGCTTGTATGGCTTTAGGACTGAAATATGCTGGAACTGCAAACAAAAATGCATTTAGAACTTTATTTAATTATGCTCAAATGTTTACAGCATTATCTCATAAAACAATTGCTGAATTAGCAGGCAAATCTACCATAGAAACATGTTTAAATGTAATTTTACTTTCCACTGCTGTTGTCATGGCAGGAACAGGTGATTTGGAGGTAAATTTAAAATCACACATGTATATATATATATATATATATATATATATATATATATATATAATTTTAAAAATATAATTACAATTTATAAATTATTACTACATTTTTATAATATTGCAGATTATGAGAATATGTAGACATGTAAGAACAAGAGTAGGACCTACTAGTAGCGTTGTTACATATGGTTCTCATCTAGCAACACATATGGCTCTTGGTCTTCTTTTCCTTGGTGGTGGTAGATATACTCTTTCAAACAATCCTAGTGCTATAGCTGCTCTTGTGATTTCTCTTTTCCCAAAATTTCCAACACATAGCAATGATAACAGGTTAATAATATCACTTATTATTACATTATAATATATATATAAAATATACTTGTATGCATCATAGATAAACTTATTCATTTTTTTATGATAGATATCATCTACAAGCTTTGCGACATTTATACGTTCTAGCTGTTGAACCACGTGTAATTTTACCAAGAGATATAGACAGTGGACAATACTGTTATGCTACAGTACAGTTGACATTTGTTGATGATAATGAAACTCAGGGACAAGAAATTGTTCTTCAAGCACCGTGTTTGCTGCCACAATTAAGCAGTTTACAAAAAATAGAATTAAAAGACACCCGATATTGGGAAATCATATTTGAAAAAAATTACAATTGGCAACAATTTGAAGATATGTTGAAGAGAAGTGATTCTTTAAGTGTTAAACAAAGAGCTGGATGTTTATCATATATAGAAGATCCCCATGTAAATATATTTAAAATGAACTAACGTTATTAACTTACTCATATATGTTACTTTTAATTTAAATATTTACAAATTACAGGGTTTCAGAAGTTTAATAGCACAAACTTTAACAACAGAAAAAGCTTTTGCGTGGACTATACGCCCAGAATATATAACATCATTTACAAACGATAAAACAGTATTAAATATAGTAAAGTATTTTATGCAAGTATTTAAAAAAGAAAAAAGAAATTATGAAGGAAACATGAAAGTTATTTTACATGGAAATACAAATAACGCAAAACACGATTATTTTTCTAAAAATTTAAATAATATAACTTCAACAATAAGTAGTAATTGGAATGAACAATCAGAACATTCCCAAGGAATGGAAATCACAGAAATGTCATCTGCATTAAAAGATATTAATTATGTCCCTGAAACAGAAGAAATTTCTTATGGAATAACAGAGTTTGAACAAAACTTTTTACAAACATTTGCAGTAATTGTTTACGAATGTGTTATCAAAGATAAAGTTGGACTTTTACCATCATGGGTAAGCATGATTAAGAATATGGAAATTTTAAAAAAACAACCAAATAGTTTTTCAATATGGCAAATAAAACTTTTATCTTCACAAATGTTACACAAATTGTCTTTGAAAGAATCAAATCCACTTCTTAGTGCAGAGACTATACTTGCAATTAAACAAAAAGTATCACTTACTTTAGATGGATGGGAAAATGGTAATATTTTTAATCTTTATGAATTTACTTTTCTTATGATATTTTTTTATAAAACTGTAAATTATTATACTTCGTATATAATTGCAGAATTAATACCTATAATAAAACATTATTTAACAACTGGAATTATTGAATGTGATTTGAAAACATTATCAAAACTGAGCACATATTTCATTTTTTATGATGTACCTTATTATACAGATAATAAAATATTCTGTAAGTTCATAATCCTTTATTTATATATTATACATACATGTGTAAATAATTTATTTCATATATACCTCTTATTATATATATTAATATGATTGAATTAATTTCTTTCAGCGAGACTATTTCAACAAGAAGAAATAAGGTCTACAATATCAAGCGTCACATTGTATAAGTTGTATAAAATCTTTAAAACCAATTAATCTTAGTTACATTAAAAAGATCAGTCAATAATTGTTATAATGTATTATCCATACCAAAATACAAGATGTATTTTGATATACTGTGTGTATGTTAAGTGTGTGTGGATGCGGGTGCGTACGTGTGTGTGTATACATTAAAGTAAAAATAAGAAAGACAAAGTAAATCTGTATTTGTAGAATTTTATCATTATTATAACAAAAATTTCATTTTTCTTGTTTATTATTTCTTTTTATTTTCGATTCTATCATAATTAGATAAAGATATATGTAATGTTTATTATTAATAACCTTATTTATCATTCAAATAAAAGTATCATATCGATATATTACTACACTACCTAATTTCATAGATATAGAAGCTTGGTATCCTGATTACATAACATATGATTTAAAAAATAGATATTATAAAATAAATAAACATTATTTTCTTACATTTTTTGAATTTTTGAATTTGAATAAATTAAACCAGTAATTATGAATTTGATAAATACGGTACATCACATGATATAACTTCATTCATGTCGATAAGGTTGTATGCGATAATCTTACCATGGCGGGTTTTACTTTATTTGCTACGGTTACAGGGTGTAGGAGTGAATTACCTGAAACATTTATGAAATATCTTATAAATTTTAAGAGATGAAATGGACAAAGAGATGTTTTGTTATATCATCTTTACCATATACGAGTGATTCACTTGTACTACTTAAACGCCTGATCTCATACAAATAATTAACTTGTACCATTTATATGTCTAACCATATATGGACGCCAAACTCGATACCACTGTACATTTGAAAACAAATTTACGTATTCAATATTTTATGGATGCTTCATTTATTGCGCCAAACTGTGACATTAGACGACCTTGCAATTGATTGGCTATCTGTAAGAACCGTAACAGTAGAATTCTAACTTATTAAATTTTTCAATCGCTACTGTTACTATTATGACTACCGTTACAGAAGTCGAATCGAGCAATGCAATTGGTCGAAACCTTATTGTTACTATTGCAAAAAGTGTACGGTCAATTTTACGGTTACTGTTACGGTGTCCGAATCAACCAACGCGATTGGTCGAAACCTTCCGTTGTTATTACGGAAAATGTGTGTGGCCAATCTAATTCTGTCTACAAATTTTCAAGTCAGAGCGAATGAAACATCTGTACTTCGTCGACATTCAAATACTCCTGAACCTCCTGAATTCTTTAAGCCATTCAGTTGAAGCTTTCGCAGTTAATGCTGATAATAAATAATCAAGATGGCAGTGAAAGCATTGTAAACGCTAACGTGTGTTCTAAATGTCTTGAAGAAAATTTTATATCCGGAATATTTTACTGATTAAAGTAACACGAATGATTATTAATAATACTTGATCTTTCCCGAATTTGATTAATATTAAAGCAGAATGACTGAGGAGACACAGCAACCTGAAACACCCGTGCAAAATGAAGCACAGGCTAGTTCTCCGGATGTTGGTAAACTCAGAGATAACAAGAAAGAGAAATGCCGGCCTATGACTAAGGTATTAATAAAAAAAGTGCTACGATCTGTTAATACTTTAAATATTTAACATTGATGTTGTTATATACATATATATAACAATATATATTATATATATAATATATGTACACATACACAATGCATATTTGTAATTTTAACAAAATATAATTTTTAGTATTATCACTTAAAATATTTATCTCTTAACAAGCTAAATTAAATTTGTTAATTAGGTAGTGATTCGTCGACTTCCACCAACAATGACTCAAGACCAGTTCATTGAGCAAATTTCTCCTTTGCCTGAACATGACTATTTGTACTTTGTTAAAGCTGATATGTCACTTGGTCAATTTGCATTTTCCCGTGCTTATATTAACTTTATGGATCAACAAGATATATTTATGTTCAGAGAAAAATTTGATAATTACGTATTTGTTGACTCTAAAGGCACTGAGTATCCAGCTGTAGTAGAATTTGCACCTTTTCAAAGATTACCAAAGAAAAGAATTGGAAAGAAAAAAGATTTAAAATGTGGTACTGTGGAATCAGATACATATTATATAAGTTTTTTAGAAAGTCTTAAAAATCAAGAGACTGATTCAACTATTGCTCAACCAAAAACAGAATATTCTTATCAACCAGCAGACAGTGAGTAACTGATTCAATTATGATCTAATAAAATAAATATTCTTTTATATCATCTTTTCTGTAATTTATTTTGTCATTACTTTTTGTAGATACATTAAAAAAAGTCACAACGACACCTCTTTTGGAGTATTTAAAGCAACGTAAACAAGAAAAGCAACGTCTCAGAGATGAAAAACGTGAAGAGAGGAGAAGGCGTGACTTGGAAAGACGGAGAACTAAAGAAGATCCAATTATATCTAAGGTGAATATACATTTGATATTATATTTGGATTATTGCTATTTCTTGTATTATATTTTATTGTCTTTTAAATTAGTAGTTATATACAATACATACTGTTAAATATGTTATAACATGCAAAATTATGTGCTCTTATTGGTTAAGTGAAAACAAATACAGTATAGAATATTATATACTTGATTGCACAATTTTTACATGAAAACAGTAATGGAACTATTATACTAAACATAGTTTTAGATCATAAAATGTTTATACTTTGTTAAAATGATGTATTAATTCTATGTTCTTTACTGTATTTGCTCATTTAAACCTTCCCCTTCACAGCCTGTGTATAATATTGAAGATGTCTGCTCCAAGCATTGCTTCGTTACAACTTTATCATGTACAAACTTAGAAGCTTTTGAAAACCAAATTAAAAATGAAAACAAAGTATTTCTATCTGAAGAAAAAAGTAATGATATTATTTTAAATAATACATTAAAAATCGAAAGTAAATTACATGCTTACAAAGAATTGAATTGCTACAATAAATCTGCAAATTCATATATAAAACCTAATAAAAGTGTATCACTTATTAAGAAATATATTAGAAATAATGATAAACAGAACAAATTTAACAATGCTTGTGATTTACATAAAGAAAGTTATATGCATAGTAATCCTGAATGGGACAGAGAGAGGTGTATTTATTATTGGCATAACACTAAAAATAATTATATAGATAACAAGCATAAATTTAAATCTGGTCAATATATTGGAAAAAGTGAGTATTTCTCTATGTTTTCTGAAACACAATTTACAAACATACATAACATGTGGAAATTGCATATGACAAATGATATACTCAACTCAAGGAGCCATAATGCAGTGCATAATTGTGATAAATCATATAATTATAGAACTTGTAGAATAAGCTTACCTGGATTACGAAAAAATTCATGAATTTATAAACTGCAAATGAATGGTCAAGAAGAATATACCATGTAATTTTACCTTGCATAAAGTGTCTATTTATGGGGAGCAAATTTCTTCCTTGAAAACTATTTTACTTTATGATCTTTTTGTAAGCTTATAGATTGTCTTTTAATATGTGATAAATTTATATACTCTTGTTAAAATATAAGAGATTTATTGTTATATAATTTTTATACAATAAATTTTTCGAACTAAGTTATTTTAAAGAATGGTGATTGTGTTATTTTATTCTTATACTAATTATGATTTATAATTATACTATATTATAATGTAACTACATTTAAAATTAGTACAATGTAAATTAATCTTACATTATTTAAATTCAAGATAATCTTGTATAAATAAGTAAAATTTATTGTAGGTGCTTAAGAATCCTGATTTGGATAAAGAAACAAACAAAGACAATAAAGAAAATAAAGATGAAAGAGATAAAGCATCACCGAAGGATTTAAAGAATCGCAACAAAAGGGACGAAAAGTTGCGTGAAAAAATACCACGAGATAGAGATTTGAAACCTTTAACAAAAGGATATAGGGAAAGAATGGATGATAGAAATAAAGACAGAGATATAAAACATCAAAGACGACATGAAGATAAAAAACTTTATGGAAGACGAGATGATAGAGACTTCCTTAAAGAAGACAGAAAAAATGATGTTAGAGATGATAGAAAATATGACATTAAAGAAGATCTCAAAGAATGTAAAGAACGAAGGATTGAAGAAAAAAGGGGTAAAAGCTATGAAAAAATGAGACTTGAAAAAAAAAGGTTGGCAGAAACAAAAAGGCATTATATGGAGCTTAATATTGATAATATCAATGTTACATGCATAATGAAAGAAAACCAGGATGTTTCTCAAGAATTTACAGAAGAAGGATTAATTTCTTCTATCTGTAAAGGAATAGTGGAATCTGTAAATGAAAAAAATAATGGAAAAATCAGTGGAAACATTAAATTAATTGAAAGTGAACAGGGTATTGAATCTGTATTAGATCAAAATAAGGATACAGGTATCTTATCATTTTTCAGCATATTTTTTTAACAATTGTTATATTGTTATTACACTTATTTAATATTAAATATTAATGATATTATAAAATTTACATATATACATTATTTATAGAAACTAGTATTCAGAATGAAAAGGACGCTACTGAAAAATCAAGATCTAATGAACATATTAATAGAGAAACTGGTATTGAAACTGAGTCTGATGAAAAAAAAGAATCAAAACTTGTAAAAAGACGTAGTTCTCTAGAAAGTGGTGGTGAAGGAGGTACAGGGGACAATAATTGCTTGAGACGTCATAAATCTTTAGATGGTGATGGACAAAGCAATTTACAAAAATCTGAAAATGAAGATAAAGAAAAGGATAAAAAAGATCCACGATTAGAACGTAGAATTCGAAACAAGGTATTTTCTGCATATTATAACTAAATAACTTTGTGGAAGGATACTTTATGTTATAAAAAAAAAAAAAACCATAAACTTATTTGATCATATGTATATTCTATTACTCTAGGATCGACCTGCCATGGAAATCTATAGACCAGGCATGGGAAAATTTAGTAAGCAGCGATTAGAACGGGAAAAATCAACTAATGACGATCGAGCTTCCCTTTCACAGAGTCCAACTCCAAATAATACAACTTCCGCTATTTCTAAAGCTGCTAAATCTGGAGCAGAAGTTCGTTCTATGACATTTAAGCGTAGTGTTAGCCGTGATATTTCATAACATGTACTGAGCCACATTTATTAATATGTACGATCTATATTGTAAACAAATAGCATATATTTTACAAATAGCCAGATCAGGATAATATCATGTTTCAATTCCATATATTACTCCTCCACATTTCATACTTGTATATTCAATTCCATGATATCAAATGCACAAATAATTTATTTCTTACATCATTTAATATTATTTCTCAGGAATTTTAAGTCATTTAATAATATGGATTTAATTTAAGTCATGATAATAGAGAGTTAATTCGTCTCATGTGCAAATGTAATTTCGTTTCATTGATAAATTATATCATTTACTTCTTCATTTTTTTTTACAAGTATTACAAGAAGGTACTTGACACATACCTTTACATAAATAAACGTTCAATAAAAAAGGAATAAGCTAAAGTTATAATATCATGTAAAAAAGATTTTTACACTAGTTTTTCTCAAGAAATTCAACAAATATATAATAAAATATATATTGTTTAAATTTCTTGCCATCTTTAAACTTATAAAAGTTGAATTTTGAACATTAAAAACAAAAAAGCAGAATTAATAACTAAATTATTATAATAAATGAAATTAATCTCAATAATTACATAATTATTGATATATTAATTTAATTATTGTTTCATTATACCCATTTGTACGTATCAAAAATTAATGATATAATATCTTTTTTATCTTCATGATAATATTTTTCATGTATTATTATTATTATTTTTGTAACCGTGACAATCGAGTTGAACCTCGTACTGTCATTTGTCTAGGTGTTCTTATTGGTGTTTTGTCTGATGTTTCTACTGTTTTACTGGATTTATTTCTTTTTGGTAATGGAGACTGTGTACTTGGACTTGAGTCTACAACTTTCCGATGACTTCTTAATCTCCTATTACCTAATGACGGAAATATTAGAAAATAATAGTATTTGATACTATAGTTACATTATTTAAAGCATTTTATTTATTAGAAAGCACTTACTTTTATTCAATGCAACTTTTTGTTCGTAGTCTTCATTATCTGATTCTGTACTGGAATCGGAATTATCTTTGGAGACACGAAATTTCTTCCTAGTATGGCTCGCTGCAATGTACATAAGATATTTGAATATATTATATAGAATCTTTTAATATAAATATAGTTAAGATATAATTCCTACGAGCGCGATTTCTTCTTGTTATAGGTTGTGGATCTAAATCAGTATCAGAATTTTCCTCTTCGTCACTATCCTTCTGTCTTCCCATATGAGACTTTTTTTTTAACATTGTCGGTGGTGGCATCAAAATATTATCATTTGTTTCAGTGTTTTCAGACCCCTCTAATAACTCTTTTATTTTTTCTTCTAATTCCAAACATACAGATTTGGTTTCAGATTTTTTCTTCGTTTGTTCTATTATACCTTGAAGTGTTTTTAATACTTGTTTATGATGAATTTTGTCTTTTAAAAGAGGTAAACTTTCAATCAAACACCGTATACCTGAAGTATAAAAATATATTATACATATAATATTAATTTTCTAAAACTACATATATTACATTATACTTACTTTTTACACTAAACGATAAAGTTGAAAGACAATAAGAAAGGTCACACCACTGTCTTTCTGTAGTAGCAAGTTTGAATCTCGCACAAATTTTTTCGATTATTGTATCAATTTGTTTTTTATGCTGTACCAAATTCAGAATAAAACTAAAGTACAGAGAAACAAAAAATAGAGTTAAAATTTTCACAATATTCACATGTACATAAGATCATAATACTTACCCAAGAATTTTTTGGAAATGGCATTCACTAAGATTTATTTGTGGATCAGATAATCGTGATAATATGTCAGGAATCACATTATAAAGAGCATAGCCCCTTTGTGAAAGTTCTTTGAAAAAATGTTTAGTATCTTGTTGGATTTGAATATCTTCGTCTATAATACAAAGAGCTAATTCTGCTACCTGACCCTTAACACGCACCATCTCTCTCATTATGAGATTAGATAGTACCCGAACACAAGTACTTCGTACGTGTCTATCTTCATCTCGAAGTCTGTAAATAAAATGTTATTTTTACTGGTACTTTAACTAACGAGTAAAACAATTTAAAAAATTAATTAATAAATTAATTGAATTAAACTTATCATTATATATATTACCTGCCATATATGTGTTTTGTCCATGGTTCTACTTGATTAGGAAATCTAGTTGTAAGATCACTTAGACCAATAAGAACATTAGCTCTGATTCCTGGATAAGGTGAACGTTCCAATATCGTAACCAATAATTGAAGATATGTTTCACAAAATATGGAACTTACTGTCATCATTTTACACAAAGCTAGTGTACCTGCAGCTTGTAAATTTTCTTTACCATATTTTTCAGGATGTTGACATACATCTAATACAATGGGCCTATAAACAAATAATAATTATATTATTTAGTATTTGTGTTATTATTATAAAACATATCTACACATTAATAGTTATATCTAGGTAGCATACATACACAAATTTTGTAAGTAATCCATTACCAGTTACTATTTCAGATTCTAGTGCAGTATTTATAAATTCAGCATCAGTATCATCTGCTACACCTTCTAAAGCATCTTCTCCATTATCATCTTGTAAATTCTATAAAACACGTGTTGTTATTAAATGAAAAAATCAAAAAAATATATAAATATCTATAAAAAAATAAATGTATCAAACCTCTTTATTACGCATGCTCCTATTACTTATTGAAGATGCATTGAGTTTTGAAATGTCTTTATTTAAATTCTTATTCTTTTTTAGATCTCGTATATTATTTCTTCGTTTTAATTCCTTGTATATCTCTGTATCTAAGTGCACCATTTCTCTTATAGCAATATGTCCAACTAAGTGTAATAATTTTGATAATACAATGGAAGATATAATTATTGAATTATCATTGTTAGCAGTAAATTGCTCAGTTTTGTAAATATCCAATAAAAAATTCTTTATTAGGTGATGAGGCTGATTAGCTAACTTAAATTATAAAATATATTTGAAAATTAAATATAAATAAAAACAAAAAGAACGATAAAAAAATAATTGTGCCAATATTGAAAAAAAGACTTACCTTATATATCACATTAATCGCATCAGTAGCAAATGAAATATAGCCATTTTCTTTCAAATGATAAAAATTGTCTTTTAAAAGTATAATAATTTCTTTGAACATATTGTGATCATTTGGATATCTACATAAGATAAATTTTTATAAAAAAAAAATGTCTATTTTAAATACTATATTTATTCATTAAATACTTTATTTTCTACCTGATAGGGGCAGCTTCAATACTCTGATTCTCTTGCTTGATTTTCTGTAAAGTTCTACAGATATCTCGAGCCAAAAGAAGATCATTTTTTGCCCGTGGTCCCAATCCAATTTTCACTAATACATCTAAATTTTCAACTATTATTCCACTCTCAGTTTGACCTACCATCATTATTAATATTAAAGAAGCTCTACTCTCTACTGGTGTTGAATTAGGTAATTTCATTGAAAATATTTCCCATAATACCTGTTTATAAACGCCATATAAGCATAAAAAATTCTCTTGTTAAAAATTTTCTTTTATATGACATACCTGTAATGTTTCTTCACTTATTTCTTTATTACTATACCATAATTTAATTAATTCTTCTAATGATGAACTTTGCCCAGGTTGAAGTTCTTTCACCAAATTAATTAATGACTTTACACAAGTAATAGCTCTTTGTCTAGATGATTTTTGGAACTCAGTGTTATCAAGATATATTTGCTTGTACACTGCAGCTAAATTGTGGCGTACTGATTGATCATTATGTAGTACTTGAAACAATGCTTTATTCACTGAATCTTTTGCTCCTGTTACACCAAATTGACATGCTATGCCAAGTAAAGTACATGCTTCAACAGCATCACTGGATGTTGTAGAAAAAAGTAATGCTTCCACTAGAGGTATAGCACTTCTTAATTGTGCTGCAAATTCTAAAGAATTCTTTAACAGACAATTGTATTAATTAATCTCTCTAATCATCATGTATACATTAATTATGCAAAAAGGATAATATTTACCTCTAAATAATTTATAAGTCGTTTTTTTGCTTTAATTTCTTCTCTTTGCTTTTTTTTTTCTTGCGATAAGTTTTCTTCATTTATTTTATCTTCCGATTCCATAAAAATTTTTAAAAGAAAAGTAAATAAACATTCCCTTTTTGCCTCAGGAGAAAGGTTTTCTATTTTAGGAGTGTCTTTCAATTTTCTACAGATTATCCATAAATATGATACAGCATCAAAAACTTTTCCATTTAACATTAATTGTCTTATTTTTTCAAATGCAGAGTTTGGATCAATATCATCATCTGTTTCTTCTTTACCATCTGCAAAATAATAAATACAATTTTTAAATTCTGTAACATAAATAAGAAGAACATTGTTTTACTAAGATATATGAAAATATTTACCCTCCCCATTTTTATCATGGCTTTCCACAATTTTCTTGATAGCTTTTTCTATATCTGGAATAAAAGTATTCAAGAGTTCTAATCTTTCACTATCTCCACGTTCACTATTACTAGCAAATAGTGTCTGTAATTCTGTTAATTTTATTTTTTCATTCTTCAATGATTTAGATAATTCTTTCTCCTCTAACTATAATATAAAAATATTTAAAATAAATCTATTCAGTTTTACATGTACTGTTATCTCATAATTATCTAATTTACCAATTAAATTACTTATACTATATATCTATATATTACTGACCTTAGCAGCAAAGGGATTACTTTGAAGTAATGTTCTTAGTAATTGTAATGCATGTTTACGAACCAATGCACTTTTATCTTGCAATCGTGATATACAAGCATTCAATAGTTTTCCTTGCATTGCTAAAGGTATAGCTCCTTCACTACTTAAATTTTGCCAAGCATGCAGTACTTTAGATCTTACATATGCATTACAATCCATTATATGGTCAAATAAGCTATTAAGACATTCATCTCGTTGTTCTTTTTGTTCTGGAGTAAGATCTTCATTAGTCAACATTTTTGGGACTACTATGCCTATGATTCCAATGGCACAATTCCTCATAATGTAATACTATAAATTTTAATTGAGTTTGAACAATTACTAAAACAATAAATTTAATATATTAAATTTTCAAAAATAATATATACTTCTTAAAAATCGTACTTCATTTGTAAGATAATCCAATATATCATCCATGATTGGTAACATAATATTAGGTTTCAAAGTAGCTATATTTTCCAAAAATGTAGATATATTACGACTTTCTGCTTCTGCTGGTTCAGTTTGATCAATTTCTTTTATTACTTGTTTTAAAAGACCATTACATCCACATTCAACATCCATATGTACAACACCAGTGGCCATATAAGCCGGTAATGTATCAAACAATTTGACTAGCTAGCATATTTATTTATCATTTAAATCTCTTATAAACTTTGAAATTATTATACATAAAATATACATACCTGAACAATTCTTACAATACAATTTATACCATGATTGTACTTTTTAATAAGAGTTCCCAAAATCTATTAAAAAATAAGAATATATTAACTTTTACAATTATGTTTGAGTATAATTATTTAAAATATTATAATTATACCTCAAAAATTGTTTGTCTTGTATGTTTCTGTTTGATATTCCTGCAGTGTTCTAATACATTATAGCATATTTGTGATAATACTCTGAAAAGATATAAATATTATTAATAACATTTATATAGAAGTACAGCTAAGAAGTTTTGCAATAATATGTTATCTATTCTGATAGTTTTTCTTAAACTTACGTTACAAATGAATCTTCAACAATTGAAGGTTTCCAAATTTTTTGTAATGGCAATTGAAGCCATCGATATATAAGCTCTAATGCTTTCTGTCGGTCATCGTTCCACTTATCTTCTTCATCAGTATTTGCATTCTTTTTACGCTATGAAAAAAAAAAAAAAAGAAAAGACATCACCATATAACTTATATTATGTATTAACAAATATGCAAATAAGTAAAATCTTTACAGAATTTTGTATGTTACTTGAATTTTTACTTATTCGTTCATTTATATGACAAATGAATTGTGAAACTAAATAAGCCAACATTTTATTGACACATAAGAGTTTCGGTCTTTCTTCTTCTTCTATTGTTTTCCCTTGATCAAAAATCTTTTCCATATTTGTTACTAATATTTGTATCCCTATTTTAAAAAAATTTATTTAATATACATCGACATTAATATTGATTTAAATAATGTTAATACAGACCTTTAAAAATTCTTCTAAAAGAAATGAAAGCAAATTGTAATTCTATTTTATTACCATGGACCAAAACAGCAAAAAATGTATCAAAACAAGTTAAAATAAAATTTTCTCCATCTGCTTGCAAAGTAGTTTTAGAAGCTAGAACAATATTTATAACATTCAGTAGATTTATTTAAAAACGATTAGCTTTTATAAACAATTTATTATAAACAATTACTTACCATCTAAAGCTTTTGATACCATACCCACAGGAATAATTTTTTCTACAGAATACTGTTCGGCATTTAATGTTAAAAGTTCATCCTTGTTTAAAGGAATTATGAAATCTTTTATCATTGTTCTATTTATTTTATATATTTCTATGATTATCAAAATAATAGAAATAGTTTATAGTAAATAGTGAACAGTTTAGACAAAAACTGCTAACAATGTTACAACAGATTGAATTCAGAATTAATAAACAGTAAAGTTCGTTGTTTTTAACTGTTACTTTTCAATTTCACTGCTGACAATACATAAAAGAAAAACATTTGTATTTTATGTCACGTACTCATGTAATATTAATATATATACGTTTCTTTATTTAAATACATCCTATTTATGAAAAAGAATTGTTTATGTTTAATTATTTAGTATAAAAAATATCGAATTTTTACTATAATTAACTAACTTTCAAAAAATATATTTGTACTAAAATGATGGTCATACTGAATTATCACTGATTGCATAAAAGAAAACGGCGCGATGTCATTGAAAACAGAAGAAAAAATATTACGCGTAAATAATCAATTGTGTTATTTTTCAACAAATGGTAAATATTTAGCAATTGCATTTCAAGTAAATTTAATTCTAAAGAATGTAAAAACATGGAATACTGTTCGATCATTCATTTTCTCTGATATAATCGAGGTTAGTTCGAATAAATAAATCGTTAATAATTAGTCTTTTTCTTTCTTATTTTAAGACGTATTTATTTTAGTACATAGAATGGGCTCCGAACAACGAGTATATTTTATGTGCTAATATAACAAAAGCTGTTGTGCAAGTATTTTCGTTAAATTATCCGCAATGGAAATATAAATTAATAGAAGGCAGTGCTGGTTTAGCGAGCGTTACTTGGTCATCGAATAATAAGCATCTTCTTACTTTATCAGAGCTCAATGTATGTCTAATATTTCTTTTAATTTTTATATTTTTACAACTTATGATCAAGCTTAAAATTGAATATTTAAATGACTTTAAATTATTCATATTTTATTATATCTATTCTATACTGTCATGTCTAAAACAGTTATTCCTTGATTATTTAGATTCAGGTATCTATATGGTCATTAGAAGATAATAGTGTATTACATATTCCAAATTTGAAATCATCAGCATTTAATAAATTAATGTTTAGCCCAAACGGTGATCGATTAGCTGTGATAATAACAGACAAC
This sequence comes from Dolichovespula media, assembly GCA_911387685.1. Taxonomy (NCBI): domain Eukaryota; kingdom Metazoa; phylum Arthropoda; class Insecta; order Hymenoptera; family Vespidae; genus Dolichovespula; species Dolichovespula media. The sequence continues at coordinate 4,154,154 of OU426855.1, read as the reverse complement.
GGACATGAAACAGTAGACATTTATAAAACTTTTAATTGGAAAATAAGCAGGGTAAGTAACAAATTATATTTTTAATAGAATTATAAATCTTTATTTTTTAAAATATCAATATTATAAATCTTAACAATATGGTCAGATCCACAGCTTGCCAATTGTAGTTTATTACACTGATTATTATCTTGAGGCCTAAAGGCAAGTCTCTTCACAGTTAAGTGATGAGCTTGTGAAGTATTATACATTATATATTTTTTCCACAGACAATCTTCTGTTCTTAATATAAGTTTGTAAACTTCAATGTGACCTGTTTCATAGCCTACAGCTAAGATATAATATTCTTCTATTTTTAATGGGGCAAAAGAAAGTGCTGTAACTGATTGATTTTGTACATCTAAACTCGTTAATGGTACAATAGTTTTAACTTCCTTTACAGTTTCATCCCATATACCAATTTTACCATCTCGAGATCCAGTTACAAAATATAAAGAATCATGTGACCATGCACAACTCCAAATTATACGAGAATGAAGATTATCTCGTTTTGAGCTACATGCAACTAGATCGTACAAATTTTCATTGCATTCAAATAATGACCATCTTCTATCTCTAGATACAGATAACAAATATTTACCATTTGGTGAAAATGAAAGCTGTGTAACAGTCAGCTGATGAGATGATAGTTTTTGAATTTGTGACCATATTTTTGTATCCCATAATATTATGGTAGAATGTTCTGGTGAAGTTGATCTACATGCTGTAGCTAACAATAATCCATCATATCTAGCACTCATGGAAAATATTTCATATCCATGTCCATATAATTTTTGTAATTCTGGCCAAAGTGTATCTTGCATTAATTCTTCTTCTGTTAATGGATTGTAATCTTCATTCTTTAAACACTTTTCATTTCTTTTAACTTCTGTATCAAATATTGCTTTATTTGTTAATCCAAGTGCTGGTACATTAGCACCTTCAGCTACTATATTTTCGAAGTCATCTGTATATGCAATCTGTGTCAAATATTTTTTGAAATTTGATGGTGCAGTAAAAATACGTACTACTTTTTCTTCTGCACCTGAAGCAAACATATAAGGTTTTAATATTGCTAAGCATGCCATATTATATCCATGCACTTGTGGGCGGCCAATCTCATGCCACAATTCTGTTAAACCATCTTTATATGGTGCATGGATTCGTGTTGTTTGATCTGTACTAGCAGTGATGAGAAATCTATTAAATTAATAAGAATATTTTTGTAATTTATGTTATAAAAATCATTAAGATACATTTATCTATAGTACAAACCTTCCTTTGGGATCCCAACAAAGATCTACTACTTCTCCAAAATGCCCATTAGGTGCAAATCTTGGAATCCAATCCTCTGCTGAATTAGAGTATTGCCATATATGAAAGGATCCATGATAACTATGTGCTAATATATTTAATCCATCTGGACTAAACTTGCATGTATAAAAACCCAAAGAATTTCCACCAACTTCACCAACTCTTACAGTTTCACACCATATTCCAGTAGAAGGATCTGGTTCCCATATAATCATTGATTTATCTAAAGAGCATGATAATAATTTTGTTGAATTATGATCGATGCCCTCTTTTTTTTCCACTGGATACCAATGTACGCCATATATCCAGCCTTCATGACCACTAAGAACAGATTCCAAAGTAGTGTTATATTTTATTCCATTAACTTCAAATGATTGTTTCTTTTGCTCAAGTATTTCTTCAATTGATTTTTCTTCTTTGTCTACAGAAATTTTCCATAAACGTATCGTAGCATCTTGTGAGCCAGTTGCTATTAAAATATTTTCTTCTATGTCATTTGTAATATCTATACACCTAATCCAATCTTCGTGTCCAAGTAAAATTTGAGCCTTTTCAAAGTTTAAATCTGTAGTTTTTGAACTTTGAGTATATAATTGAATTGAAGAATCTTCTAAAGCTATTACTAGTAAAGAATAATTACTATATGGTAAATATGATATAAAAGCTTCTATGGGTAATTTTCTTCCAAATGTTAATGTTTGAAAACATACAACATTATTATCATCATTTCTTAACCATAATTTTAAGTCTCCTGCACTTGAACCAGTACAAATCAATAATTTGTTGAAAGATATATCATTGAATGTATTATGAAGGTATAAATAATTACTAAAAGTAACAATTTCACCCACATTCAAAACAGAAGTACATTCGAAAGAACCATGTATATTACTCCAAATAATTGCAGTACCATCTGATGAACATGATAATATTTCTGTTTCTGGATCTCCATTTTCAAATTTAATCCATTGCACTGTATTAACTCGATTTTTGTGACCATGAAGTGTTTGGAGAACTTTACCAATTTTTGATATGTCTGGATTATATATTGCCACTGCATTGCATGCTGCATAACAAATTAATTTGTTTCTTCCCCAATCAATTGAATGTGGAACACGATTGCAAGCACAAGATATGTAGCAAGTTGTCATTTTCTACAATTATTTGGGAAAGGGTGCTAAATATAAGAATAATTTACTGACATTAGTAAATAAAGTGTGTATAAATTTTAATAGAAATAATCAGAGGTTATAGTAGCATTTTAAAAGTCAATGATAACAATTCTATGAATAAGTTATTCCCTAGGAAATATATGCTAGAGACTTATGAAATTGGTAAGTTAGTTGAAACTACAATGATTGATTTCTCACTTGCGTTCAAATTTAAATACGTAATAGATTTCTATACCTTTTATTATTATTATTGTTGTTATTGTTGTTTTTATTATCATTATTATTATTATTGTTATTATTATTATTATTATTATTATTATTATTGTTGTTGTTATTGTTGTTTTTATTATCATTATTATTATTATTGTTATTATTATTATTATTATTATTATTATTATTATTATTATTATTATTATTATTATATAATTGTTCAACCTAATATTTATTTAATTTATTAAGAATAAGTATAGTATTAATAAAAAGAGAAAATATTTTTTAGAAACTTATATGTGAACGTTTGAGTGGTATCAGTGGTATATGTTGGTCTCCAGACAATGATTTATTATGCATTTGGTGTTCATCAAGTAATGAATCAAAGTTAATTATATATTCTACTCTTAAGGAAAAAAATATTGGTGTGTTTTCTCCTTTAAAGAACAAAAATATCTCTGATGTAGTATATGACAAAGTAAGAGAATTGAAAGGAATTGAGAATGTAAAGTGGAGTGCAAGTGGTCAATTATTAGCAATTATTGGATTTAATGAAGTGGTATATATATATATATATACACATACACAGATAAGAATAAATTTTATACTGTATTTGATTAAATCCTTATACAAATTTTATTCATAATAAACTTTGATTTGTATATAGATTATAGTTCTTAATCATGTAACATGGGATCCAATTTTACAATTATATTTGGAACCTGTTATTTCTGAAAATAACTATTTAAACAAGGTTTACAAAGAATGTATCATTCATTCAACAAATTCTGTTAAACATTCTATTTTAAACAGCAAACATACATGTAAGTCATGTATACTTAGTATATTATTTTACCTGGAAAATTTTGAGATTAATAAATATTCTTTTAGTGGAAGAAGAAAGTGGCCGACCATTGAATATTAAAATTGGTAGAATTGATAATAATAATAAATTTTCAATTGCCAAAATCGATATCATAGAATATAGTTCATGTGGTAGATACTTGGCTATAAAGCATCAACTATATCCCACTACCTTATGGATATGGGATTTAGTTGCCGATTATATTGATTATTTATTACTTCAAAACACTATTACAGGTATGAAGTTCTTGAAACTAATTTTACTCAGTGATTAAAATGTTAAATGATTAATGACATTTTTTATTTTATTTATAGCTATAAAATGGAATCCAATACATGTTCATTTATTGGTTTTTTGTGAATGTGCATATATATTTGAATGGACACCAGATAAAGCAATATGTATACCCACACCAAATAGTATAACAGCCTTAAATGCTCATTGGCATTCTAATGGAAAAACATTTATATTATATGGCTATAATAAAGTTGCTATTTGTCAAATGGAAAATAAATTTTAATGATATACATTTATGTACCAATAATTATTTTTATTATATAATAAACTTTTGTAAAATTTGTTAAAGCGTTTACTTTATATAATAGGACACATAGTGTTACTTATTAAAATAATCGAGCAACGCGATTGGTCGAAACCTTACTGTTACATCTTGAAAAGTATATATGGCCAGTCTTGAGGTATAAAATATTGTAGCGCATACACGTAGTAAAAGTTAATAACTGCTAATAATAGAAAATTTAATTTTATTAAGATAAACTTAACTAACTCCGAAATGACATTGTCACGTCGCCATTAACGACGCGTTTTCCCGCCAAGAAGAACTTAGAATTATTTTAATATAGTAATAAGGTCTACTGTCGGTAACATTGACAGCTCTTGATACCCACTATAAGTCGATAAAAGAGGTAATATTAATACTTATCTTCCGCATACTAATTTTTTAAGTACGAAAATTGAATTAGAATATTTTTGTCATAGTGTTCTTTAGTACGCGCAGCTACTAAGCTACTTGAATAGAATTATTAAAGGATTTTATAATAGAAATATATTTTATTAAATCACAGTTAGTTTTTTGTGTGCGAAAATTAAAATAAACATTATAAACGCGTTATCGGTTCGGAAATATTAAATTTAGTTTTAAATCAAGTGTATTAAATAAATTTTTGTTATTGTTAAATATTGTGTGAGAATTTTGATTTGAATCCATTCGCACTTCCGCTAACGCATCTAATTGGACGACGTCTTGACCAACCATCTTTAGCCTATAACTAGATCTCGCACACTATTTTCAAGGAGAATTCATATCTTGGTAAGTTCCTAGATATCAAAGGGCTCATTGGTACAGTTAACCTCTGAAAGAGAATTGGCCATTCAAAGTACTAAAACACGTATCTCACTCTCGTTCTTGTGCTACTCGCCTAAAACAATGGTTGAGTAAAGGATGCAAGTCTTGACCAAATCGTGTCAGCTGCTCAGAGAATACTAGTGTTTTTGTTGCTCTTAACCATCCGGGATGTAACATCATGACACTCGATGTTGAAGTCTAGATGGAAATGAAATTACCAGGGACTCATTTTATAATTTGGAAGATGACAGTACTGTTGCGTTCCGATCTTTGTAGTTAAGTGTGAAATGTTTCTAGATTATCTGATCATTAACATATGGATAAACATACATCTCTACTTAACTATTTAGCTACTGTGCTGTGTAGTAAATGATAATTGGTGAAAACAAGTATTTACACTAATGAAAACTAGTGTTTTAACAAAAACTGTCTTTATTAATCTTTTATCGATCATACCATACATTTTATCTTTAATAAAATTATATACATATTAAAGTATTATTCTAAAAAGAAGATAAATGTATATGTACAATAAGTTAAGGTGTATAACGTTCCTTAACCTTAGCATTGTTAATTTTGTAACATATCAATATATTCAACTTGCTTTTTAACATATATTATTAGTAAAATTGAGAGATTTGTAAAATATTAAACTGATTTTTACTTTTATTAATAAATATATATTTCTTAGTGTTTTTATATTATACAATTATTTATTACATTTTGCAAAAGTATCAAGAGATCATGTCTGCTAATAGTCCTCATACAGAAAAGGAATTAGATTTAAGTAATGCAGGACGAGGTGTGTGGCTTGTTAAAGTACCAAAATACATTGCCAACAAATGGGAAAAGGCACCTGGAAACATAGAGGTCGGAAAATTAAAAATAACTAAGTAAGATTATACAGGTTAATTGAAATAAAATATATTATATATCCTATTGAAATGATTAAATAAGTAGCTTATATTTTTTATATTAGAAATCCTGGTCAAAAAGCAGAAGTATCTCTTAGGCTATCAGAAGCTGTTTTAGCTTTAAAAGAACCAGGGGAAGAAGATATTCCAAAACAGCATAGACTTGATGTTACCACAGTAACTCGACAAATGTTAGGAGTCTTTTCTCATGTTACACGTAAGTACTTAAAATGTAATATTATTCTGCAAAATAGTTTCTATGCATTATTGGTAGAATAATTTTGGCAAAAAAATTTTTATATAACTTATTTTATTTATATTATAGCATCAGTTACATCTGATAGTATTGTTCCTGAAAGCGAAAAACTGTATATGGAAGGAAGAATAGTGCAAAAGTTAGAATGTCGTCCATATGGTATGCTTTATTTACACAAAACATTTTGTACACAGATAAATGTATGTTATATTAGTATTACTTTATCATTGTTTATTTATTTTTATTATTTTTTAGCGGATAATTGTTATATGAAATTAAAATTAGAAAGTATAAAAAAAGCATCTGTACCACAAAGACAAGTTCAACAATTAGACAGGGTAGTGCAAAATTTCAAACCTGTATCTGATCACAAACATAATGTAAGTATTCTTTATTTGTTGTATTTCCAATAATTTGCAATGCCATAAAAATATGATACATTTTATAGATTCAATATGCTGAAAAGAAGAAAGCAGAAGGAAAGAAAATGAGAGATAATAAAGATGCAGTCTTAGATATGCTCTTTGCTGCATTTGAAAAACATCAGTATTATAATATCAGGGATCTTGTAAAAATTACAAGACAACCAATTGTAAGTTTTAAAACCAATCAATAAGTCTAAAAATCTAAATTATTATAATGTAATACATTCAATTTTGACGATTTTGTGTTATACAAATTTTAGGTATATTTAAAAGAAATTCTTAATGAAGTATGCAACTACAACTTGAAAAATCCACATCGAAATATGTGGGAATTAAAACCAGAATATCGACATTATAAAGAAGAAGAAGAAAAATCTGTAGAAAATGATTCGAAAAAAACTAATGAATCCGATGATGATTGAGATAGTATCTGTGTATATAATCTTATTTTTAAAATACTATATTGCTAGGATCCCAAATATTAAAAAATATTTATTTTTCTAAATAAATGGAAACATTACTGAAGACTGACAAATTAAGATTTAATTATCCTTCGCGTTTGGTTTGCATTTTTAATGCAAACTACAATTGATGCACATTTTCTAAAATTACGAATTGTTATTTTTATATCACATTTCGTGATGATAAAATGCAATCTTGTTATTGCAAGCAGTATATTATGTTACATTATGAAACAAGTTGTAAATAAAATTTGTAATATATATTACTAATTTCTAAAAATTCTACGAAAATTAATATAAAATATCACCACATTTTAGAAAATATAATGAAAAGACATTTTAATGAGATAATATAATTGCAAGGGAAATATTCTTATATTATGTTTTTATGGTTGATACAAACTACACTTTATGATTTCTTATCTGAATAAACCTTTTAATCATATATGATCTTGATTTCCCTAGTATTTCACTATAAATAACTTCGATAAGCCAAGGCAACTTTATTTAGATAATATAACTCATTGCAACTTAGGAAGAATGCAATATGGATAGACAAAAATGTATTCATATCTTTTGTGATAACTTTTAATTTATTAATATTTGTGTTAATTGACTTATATGATCAAATTTAATATATTATATGATACAAGATAGATCGTGCAAACAATTGTGAAGATAAATATGTCAACTTAACCTCCTAAATTTTTAACGTAATTAATCAACGGTGTACAAATACCATAAGAGCACATACGTAAGATTTAATAATCTTCTATAAATTTATAATTCATATTAAGTTAAATGATTTCATCAAATAAAATGGTTTAATTTAAAAAATATAAGGTAATATAATAGCTGATGCATCATGATATATACTTGTCTTTGTTCAATCATATTATTTTATTTAGAATTATATTCAAATTGATAATGAATTTAATTATTTAAATTTGACTTAATTCATAAGAAGATACAATATTTTTGTTATTCACATAGTAACATGTGATCCAATTATACATTCTGTAATTTTCCTTTATCAGTTAAACAATATAATTTATATATTCTTTTGAATTAAACTTAATGTATCTAATATTTTATATTTTTTTAGGAAATCAAATACTTTTTTAAGAAATATTTACATATTATTTTTGATGGACCGACTCAGGAAATTATGTGCCAAAAAGTATAATTTAAATTAATAATGTAAAGATACACATAAAAAGTTTACCTTTTTTCATTAAAAAATTTTATTCACTTTTTTAGGCAATCTGCTTATATTAACGATGACTTAGAAACAATTAAGGAAAAGAGAGAACGATGGAAAAGTATATATATAATTTATTTTACTATGTTTCTTATGTCTCTTGGATTCAGCATAGTATTAACTGGAGTCTGGCCGTATTTAGATAAGGTATAATGTAAAATAATAAACATTAAAAAACAAAAAAATAGAAATGTATTGGTTATTTTATACTTTTATTTCAGTTAGATCGCACAGCAGGGAAAGAATATATGGGTTATGTAGTAGCAGCTAATCCTTTAGGTCAAATGCTATTTTCTCCATTAGTTGGTTGGTGGGGCAACAAAAGAGGATCTGTAAGATTGCCTCTTTTAATTACATTATTCCTTTTTATCTGTGCATCAGCCATGTATAGCATCCTAGAAATTCTACCAGGTGATAGAAAGGCTCTTATGGCTAGTGCCAGATTCCTCGTTGGAGTCAGTTCTGGTTAATGAATTTTCAATTATTTATCTATCAATTATCTATTCTGTATCTATTAATACAGTTGAATAAAAAAAATGAACAATGAAAGTATAGGATTAATATCTTAAATTTGTTTGTATGTACTACTTTAATTATTCTAATAAAAGTTGTTGTGATTAGTAAGAACATTAACAGATTTAACTAATTTTATTTTATATTATTTCCAGCAAACGTTGCAGTAGCTAGATCATATTTATCTGCAGCAACAAAACTTTCAGAAAGAACTCAGGCAGTTTCTATGATTACTCTTGCACAGGTGATAATCTTGTACAGCATATACACAAAATAATTCTCTTTATTAAAGTATTATAATATTTATGTAATAAAAAATTGATATCAATTAAAATTTTAGGTTTTAGGATTTGTAGTAGGACCTGGCTTACAAGCTGCTGTTACTCCACTTGGTGATAAAACTATATATTTTGTAGGTCTACCATTTAATATGTATACAATGACTGGTTGGATAAACGTTGTAATGGGAATTATTAATTTCATTTTATTTTTACCATGGAGTTTTAAAGAGCATACAATTGCTATAAAAGAAGCCATGCGTAATGGTGGAAAAGCTACTGGTAAGAAATCATTTCTTTTTTTCTACTACTACATATTTTCTTATTCTTATTTGTCTGTTTAAGATAATTAATTTTTATTACTGAATATCATTTTATATTGTAGAAAAAGAAACATGGAAGGCAATAAAGTCTGATTATTTAGCAGCTTGGACATTAATCTGTGCTTTTTTTGTTTTGGTTTTTAATTTTGTTCTTATAGAAACGTAAGAAAGTAATATTTATAATCTTCAGAGATATATATAGTAATTTTATATACAATGATCCTTCAGTTTACTATTCAATTATATTTGTACTATTCAGATTGGGTACTCCTCTTACAATGGATCAATTTGGTTGGTCAAAAACTGAATCTTTATATTATTTGGGATTGTTAATGAGTATTGGTGGTGTGATAGCATGTATCACGTTTGTGATGATTGGACCTATTTGTAAAAGGTAAATTTCTTTTATAATATAAAAAACAATAAAATTACATAGTTTTCCTTTTTTCACACTTTCGTATAACAGTATATTTTTACCAATATACATAAATTTATTTTTAATTCAAAATAACTGTTCATTTTTATTTTTAGATTTGCTGAAAGAAAAGTAATGCTATGGGGTGGTTTCCTATTTATGTTTATTGGACGACTATTTTGTATTCCATGGGGGCCTGATCCTCCAAAGATTGCTGATTTTGGATGTAACTTTGGAACAAATATATCAATTATTATAATAATTAATTTAAAGTTATATCTTATATAGCATTAAACATATTTTAATTTTTCTTTTTTATGTATATTTTGTAGATTACAACAATATAACTACAAACGAAAATGGTTCAGAAATATTAGGATGTCAAAGTACTCAAGAATGGTGCAAATATACTCCACAATTAACTGTACTACAATTTATTATTGGATATAGTTTTACTAGTGTAGGATATCCCATAGGAGTTACCTTAATACAAACTATATTTAGTAAAGTTCTTGGGCCACGACCACAAGGTGTTTGGATGGGATTAATGACAGGTGCTGGATGTGCTTCTAGAGTTTTGGGACCAGTTTTTGTTAGCATGATTTACACGCGCTTTGGAACATATCATACTTTCGGTATTACAGGAGTAATGTTATTAGCATCCATGGTATGGTTACAAATAGTAAATAGTCGTTTAGTACCACCGACAATAATTAACAGAGACAATATAGAAGAAGAAGTAAAACAAGATACTGCGATACCTTTAGTTCACACTAAATCTGAGATTGAGGAAATAAATGAAACTCATAAATGTGATACTATAATAAGTTATGATAAAAAGTAAATATTATTATGAGAAAGATAGAATTTGATTTGTGATAACATCTTAAATAATATTCATTTCAATTATACTTTCTCATATAAAGAATTAGAACAAATTGAAGTTGGAGATTCTAATAAAATCAAAAAATATTTAACTTGCACTTTACTATGTGCATAAGTTCAATCAATCATCATAGATTATACATATGAATATATTATTATGATATAATAAGCAATATATTTTGATGCCTATTTACATTTTTATATTATACAATACAATTTTTAGAAAAAGAATATGTACAATAAATGAAAGAAAGACTATCTTTATATAATCATAGGTATGATTTTACAAATGTTATTAATGGTACCAATTAAACTATTAGAATACAGAAGTAATATAATTTTTTCTCTTAATTTTAGAAATATTAAACTGAGTATCATTTGAAAAATTATTAAATTATGTACCATTCATTTGAAACAATAATATTTACATTTTACAGTTATTAAAACATATAGTTTTGAAATATATTCAACTATATTGAAAAAATGAAGAAAATAAAATCCCTGTATAAACTATAATTCATTTAATATTATATCAACAGGATTATGTTATTATTATTATTATAAGTAAAATTGGTGAATAGATTAATAATTATATCTATACAATTAACTATCTTGCCAACAAATGAAATTCTAATGTACTTATATTAAGTCTAATGTGATACTTGAATATATGACTAAAGATGTGTATTTTGATCAAAGTTGGGTAAAAGTATATATATATATATATATAATTCATATATAAGTTATAAAAAGTAATATATTACTTGAAAAAACTATTTGTAATGGCAATGCAATTTATATGAAACAATTTGTTATATATAAAAAGATAATTTTACTTTATGTTGAAATATATTATTTATATGGAACGTGTTATTATTATGAGATAATATCGTGCGTACAAATTTTTATTATGAATAAAATTATATTACGCAAGTCCAATTACCACGGGACAAAAATTTTAAAGTATTGGAATTTTGTATTAAAATTATTTCAAGTTTCTCGCGCGTTACAATCTTTGTAACATTGATCGCGAATCTCCTAATTTTTGCCATAGAATCATCTGTCCAAAGAGTGACCGAGTAATATTGTAGGCAACTGTAGCTTCTCCCTGCGAACATTGTGAAACGCATTTCTTTACGTTTGGAATGGTCAGAAAATCTGAGCATTAGCTATTTACGTACAAGCAAGCTGGTACTCGCTACTTCATTAAAGGGTAATATAAGAATTACTAGTGGGGTACGTGGTTCTTCTCTTTTGCCACAAATTTCAAGGGGCGCCACAGTACGAAACTTTTTCTTTGCTAAAAATGTCGACAACAGCATTTAAACCTACAATAAGAACAGGCATAACTCTTGACCAATTTTAATGGATAAGATCTCGCTTTAAAGACGAAGGTTTATTTCAGGACCCCACTTTCTCGAATTTTTGAGAAACCTTTTTATTTGTGCATAAATTATTCTCGAAGAAATATTATTATTTAATATAATTTTTTTCAAAGAAAATAAAGCTTTTTCAAAAATTAGAAAAAAGTGGGATCCTAGATTAAACCTTCGTCTTTAAAGTGAGTTATTTCTCATTAAAATTGATTAGGTATTACGCCTATTACTATTGTTGGCGTAAATCATTATAAAAGCAGGGGTAATGAACGACAGCCTTTATACTCGATTTTTCCCTATTGAGAAAAAGAGACCCGGCCAAGGACATTCCCAAGAGTTCCATCCGAGAGTTGCACACAATAAATATTATTTCGTTCTAAAAGAAAACAAACGATTCCATCCGGGGAAAACTAAAATAATAATACTAGTATAATCATTTCAATTATTATAAGTCTATGCATTTTAATAAGTAGAGAGAACTGTTCAAAAATTACACCTGCACTCATTGTTAGTGTAAACCATTATAAAACAAAACGTGAATAGCCTTAAATAAAAAATGGTTCCAAAAAACAAAACGTGTTACTCCTATTTTTTTATTGTGTGCAATAGTTTTATATGAATACAATGTATCAATTGCAAAAAGTATATTTTTGTCGCATTTTATTACATTTGAAGACTTCTTTCATATTTAAAAAACCTATAAATTAATGTACATTTAATTTTATTTTTTAAATTAAATCAATTCATTTAAATTTAATTTTTTAATTTTTTAATTGGCCAATTATATAATTTTATCCACTATTTCTTTACAATACAATAAAATATACATAAAAGTATTGATAAAAAATCGTAAAATAAAATTCGATATAAATGGATCCTTGCTTCGATAAAATCAAATTATGCTTATCATCTCAGATTTTTAACGATGTCTAATCCATATTTATAAAATAAAAAATAAAAGCACACATGCATCTTATAAATAAAATTTACAGCTATTAGTCTTTCTTCTTTGGTTTTTTAGGATTACGTGATCGAGACTTAGCTTTACAAAGAGGACAAATTGGTGCATTTCTATGGATTTGTTGATGACATGAAAGGCATGATTTCATTGGTGGTGGTTGTTGCCTAAAATAAAATTATAAAAAATACATTTATATTTTAATGAAAATTTACTTAATTATACATATATGTAAATATAAAAATATATTATAGATTAAATTGGAGATATACCAGTGGTACCTGAATGTTGGAGCAGGTGGACCAGGAGCAGGGGGCAATGGTCTAGGCTCTGGCTTACTAGGTCCTTGAAGAGGTTGAGGAGCAAGAAAAGAAGCTGAACCACCTGGATGTCCAGGATGATGTAAACTATGTGGAGGTAATAAATCTTCACCACGAACTTCTACTCTCCACTCTGCTTTTTGCATTGGTCTTTCGAAGTAACTGCAAATAAACCGTCTACACGATAAAAAATTAAATCTAACTAATTTAATTTGTATAGCCTAACTATTTTGAAATTGATTATGATCCTCATCTTTCATAGATAATAAAACTACTTACTCAGGAGAAATAAGATCTGATTCTGTTTCATACAATTCAGGTAATCTTTCCAAACCTAGTACTTCTCTGCGCATTCTATCAATATCATGTTTTAATGGTTGATAATTACTATTATGTATAAGTTTAGCAGTTTCCCGTGATCTGTTCCTTGCTTTTTCTGCTTGGTGTATTACTGACTCCATCTATAATAAAATAATACAAGCAATTATATTTAATGATTTATATCTTATATTTATCTTTTTTACAAATATTACAAATTTCTACAATAATTGTTTTTACCACATTGATGTCTGCATGTATTTGACGTAATTCTTCAACATGTGCCATTTTTTCTTGCATAAGTAAATCCATTTCTTGTTTATATTCTAATAAACATTTCTCTTCTTGCTCAGTTTGTTCTACCTCTTGTAATATTCTTTGTTTCAGTTTTTCTAATTGTACAGTTTTAGCTCTAAAAGTATTGACAATAATTATCTTTATATAAATAATAATTAATAAAAAAATGAATAAAAACTTTCTATTAGTAATAATGCTCTTATATGTTTCCTTGTTTGATTGTTATATGATTAAAAAATATGAAAAATACAAATATATAAAAATTCAAACCTGATTTCTTTTAAAGCCTCCAATTTTGCAAAAATAACCGTAGTCTCAGTAGCTGACATTGTACAATTGAACCAGAAGTCCTTATTTATTATGGGCGTTCACGGATTTACACTAATACCTCCTTGTCACAAATAATATATATAAGAGCAGATTATAAAAAACTGATTCAGGACACACAATAGTACTTTGATTTTGTAATAAATTATATTCAATCATGTACAAACTATATCTTAAATGCAATCTAACATAATTATTACTGCATATACATAGAACAATATACAAATTAAAAAGAATTCTTTCAAGCAAAGATCGGCTTCATGTTGTTTATAGCTTATTATAGTTTACTAGTGATTTAAACGTTCAGATGGCACTGTAGTACAAAATAACGCTTATTATGCTCAAATAATTCAAAAAAAGAAGGACCAATCAGGTATATGTATTTCTAAATATTACACGAAAGGATTGGTTGTTCCTTTATTGTAACTTCATGAAAATTCCAAAATAATAAAAAAATTCTATGTAAATGAATATATATATTCTTTGTAAATGAAAAGTATAATTAAATTTGAATATAAATGAAAAATTAAACATTTTCGATCTAATACATTGAATTTAATTAATAATTCCTTTCTTGGCTCTTAACATTTAAAAAATTTTGTTTTTTAATGTCAAAATGATAAGGTGTTACAATTTTGTCCATGTAATGCTACATATATACATATATATATTTATGTATATATATTTATATGTATTTATATATACACAGATATTTATTTATTTGCTTATGCCGTAATTACTTATATAAATTATTTCGTTAACGATTGCATTTTCAAAAAGAACATCAAATAAGTTCGATGTACTTTTAATCCTTTCAACTAATGTTTTTAGTCTGTAAAGAATTATATCTGACATATATAGTAGTAAAATTGTTTTATGTATTATATATTGAAATTGCAAAGGGCCATTAAATTTGAAAAACCGTGAAGCATATAGGTAGTTCTCAGCACTTGATGATAGTTGGTTGATAGCTAAATATATATAGAGTACTATCAACGCAAAATCCTTGATAACGAAAGACAATTATTTCTAAAAAATGGTTGTAACTGAGAAAGTTAAGTTGCCCGATGATTCTGAGTTAACTGTTCAAGAATTAAATGTCACTTATCCCGTGTTACAAGCTGCTTCTTTCTATGTAGGAAAAAAGTGCGAATGGCAAAGTAATGTAAGTGATTTTTGATTATTTACATATACTTAAAATATGTTAGAAGTTATGTAACATTCGTAGTTTATTAAATAACCTCTCAAAATATGTTGCTTTTAGCACACAGAAAAAAAATATCGAAATTAAAAATAAAATTTTTATTTAATGAAATTTAAAGAACATTTAAAAACTTTATCCTTATTAAAAATTATTTTTTTTTTTATAGGAGTTTATGTTATGTAGAGAAGAAGAAAAAGATGCACGACGTTGTATAAATGAAGGTAAAGCTCTGACAGCTTGTGCTCTGGATTTTTTTAAGCAACTAAAAAAACATTGTAAAGAAGATTTCGAACAATATGTGCATTGTTTAGAAAGATCATCAGGAAACATGCAACTCAGCAAGTAAGATCATTTCTAAATTATGAATTTAAAGCATAATTTAAAATAAATATTGTATCATAGATGTCGAAACACTCAAGCGGTTGTGGACAAGTGTGTGTTGGATAAACTTAATATTGAACGACCTTATTTTGGATACTTCTGTGAAACTAAAATACATGATTCTTCAAGGCCACGACCTAAACCTGATATTCCTGAATTCCCAGATGCACTGCCACCATTGCCAAAGGAAAAACCTGAAGTTCCTGGCAAATTTGGTTCCCGATATATGTTCAACTAAATTGCTTATTTAATAAAGTTAGCATTTATAGAAGTTGTATATAACCTATTTAACATTATATGACAACATTATAATATTTAATTGTTGTCTATATGCTATTGTATCAATATATGGATATTTTAAAAGACAAATAAATTTCATTCAATAAAAGTGTAAAATTCATTCAGTATTAAAAACAAATAAAATACATTATTTAAAAAATAAACGTATTTTTCAAGTAATATATAAAAAAGTAAATTTTAACTATAAACAAATGTAATAATTAAAAAAAATTATTTTATACATTATATAATAATTTTCATTATTAAAAGAAAGTTATAAAAAATCCTTCTGAAGATTCTTAATAGACTAACATCAACAACAGGAATTTTAATCAATTTAAATAGTACTATTTTCCTCAATATCTCATCTTTTGATCTAAGTAATATAAACAATTGTTATAAGAAATATATATTAAAGGGAATACCATCTGTACTTTATTGTAAATGGCAAAAAAATTTTGTTGATCTGTACACACGGCAAAATGCATAAAACTTGTTGCCGATAAAAGAAGTACGCATGGAATTGATATTTAAGATACAATACATTGTATTTACAGTGTACATATAGTTATAGTTAGTTAATTTATATATGTACATATAAACGGTGGGCATGACGTTTGAGGCACTCAGCATTTCTCTCTAAATTCAACTAGTTCGTCATAAAGCATCATGAAAGTAACAGTTTCAGACTTCATAAGAGAAACGATGTGCACACATTGGAAGCTCTGCTCTTGCTGTTTATTTAATAAGTATTTGGTATTATAGACTTAATCCCTTGTGACTCATATGTTCATTCAGTCTATCAATGACAAGGATAGATTCTTCTGATATTTGCAGAATCTACAAATCATAATGATACATTATGTGTTAGCTCCATGTAATATCATAACCACTCCAATTTGTAGCTGGTGCCAAATGAACTCTTCTACCATTGTAAAAGAATGTAACAACACCTCGATATCCAGTTCTTGGTACACCACTCTGAAATATTGATAATAATTTAGAATTTTAACGTAATTTCAACAATAATTCGTCATATAGCTTTTATTACCTTAAAATCATCCATCAAACCAAGCATTTTTGCAGTATTTTTATATGACAAACGTGTATAATATAGTATTCTAACTGGACCTGATATATTTATATGTCCACTTTTTAATTCAGAATAAGAAATCACTGTTGAGTGGTGTACTTCATTCATAAAAGATACATCATAATTATCCTGGAAAGCACAAGAATTTTTTCAAATTTTACAAAAGTAAACTTAAAAATTATGTTTTTATATATAAAATAAATTTAAAAGAAAAAATAGAGAGAGACAGAAAGAAAGGTATTCATTATTTATCTAAAGGACATAAAAGTCCTTTTATAATAAATTACTTCTTACTTTCAGCAAGTAGGTTAAATTCATCTTGGTAAAAGGCACAGATTTTTCGTTCAGCTTGATAAATTTCAAATGTTTTTCAAAGAATAATCCACTATAAAAAAAACAATGCAAAATTAAAACATTTAAAAATATTAATACATGGAACGTTATTATAGAATGATAATTGCTATTTTTGAATGGGGAAAAAAAACATTTTTGTTCACTACACATACTTGCTAACTCCAATTTTTCCAAAAGTTCTTGTTCTCGATATTTCTGGTCGAATACAGGCTCTATTTTTTCGCTGTTCTGGTTGTCTTATCCAGTCATCCCAATACCTATAAAATAAACAAAATGTACTTTATAAAGACAGTTCTCGAATTTACATTAGTGAAGGTACATCTAAACTAATTTAATACTTTTTCTAATTTTTTATTTCTACATTATGTATTTGGAAAAAACTTGTTTTTTATTTGTATAAAAACCAAACAGTTTCAAAATAAAAGTTTACTAATAATGAGAACTAACAACAAGCATATTTTGCTTACGATTTGGGCCATTTAGGTGCAAGTTCTTGCCATAACTGGCGTGTCAACATCCAGCCTAAACCAGGAAAAAAATCTGTTCTATATAGTAAATGTGGTGCATGCTCATCCACCAGACCAGATTTACCATTATCGTTCCATGCCGAAACACACCACAAGGAACGATCAGATACTAGCAGAGGATAAGTACCCAAAAAGTACTCAAAAAAATCAGGAGCTATGTCCAAATCGTCTAAACATATATTTATAAAAATTAAGACACCACAAATTTCTTCGTTATGTATAGAAATATTGACTAAAAGTACCTTCAACTACAATTGCTGTTTCATATCCAAGTTCAAAAAATACTTGATTTAGTGCCCATCCATAATGACGTGCAATTTTAAAGTATCCTTTAAACTTCTTTTCTTTAGGTGGAATGTCTATGTCTGATTGATCAGGTTGCTAAAATAAATCACATGTCAACAATATATCTTTATAATAAAATTTTTGGATAAGACTGTAGTAAAAATTATAGAGCAGTACCCGAATGTGCAGTATTTTATCTCCATATTTAGAAATAACTTCTGCAGTTTGCTCATGTTCACAATCTTGTGATACAACAATTGGAAACTGCACTGCACTGGGTCTTAAGTTTATTAATTGATCTAAGCATCTTTGAACAGTGATGCGATTGCATGAGAAAACTAATACAGCTATTATTGGATCTCCATTCGGTAAAGATTTTTTGGATTTCATTGTTTCCTCTGTCTGTAAAAAAATTAAATGAAGTAAAAGTAGGAAATGAAAAGTAATAGAATATGTTATTGTTAGACATACACTTTAATAAATATAAGGTCAAATATTTAAGAAACAAATTGAACTATTAATTACAATGAGGTGTCAAGATAAAGATCTATTATAGGTTATACAAAGACCTTTGTAGATTGTTGAAAATCCTTAGAATCTGTCCATTTCTCTTTATAATCATTCTTTTCAGGCAGTTGTTGTTTAATATTGCTTTCCTGTTGCTCATTATTTTTTGGAATGGCTATTGTTGTACTAGTGATAATCAATTTCTCTATTAATTCTAAAAAAAGAACAAGATAAATAAATTATATCCGAATTTAATGTAAAGCTATTAAATATTTAATTTAATTCAGTCATATTTTCCTATATACTTACTTTTACGATGTTTACTTTTCTCAATATGTTGAAAAAATTCTTGATTCACTGCAATTTGTTGCTTTACTCTTTGTTCCAATCTGCTAATTTGGTTTGAAAGTTTATTTTGCTATTGATAAATAATATTATTATTAATTTCATATAAAATACAGTACTATATATTCTTATTTTTGATTATTGAGTCATTTCTTTCATAAATAAATCAAAGATGTGAAGTTTTTCCAAATTAATATACTATTATCAATGTTATGATTACGCAGTTCTTATCAACTCAATTAAATGGATATTAAAATCTATGTTCATTATTCTATACAATAATAATTCTATATATTATATTTAAAAAATTGTACATTATTTAAAAATATGTGAACGATTGAATTACAACAAACAATAAATTAACTACCTTTTCTTGATCCCTGCCTGATGGTTGATCAAGAAATAAAAAATATGTAATCACACCCCATAAGACAAGAGATCCAAAAATAATACCAACTGACCTGTTCCGCATGACAGAACCAGAAATGTCACCTAAACTGTAATAAGTATTTAACATAGTAACTGTATAAGTATTTAACATTAAAGAATTAAAAATTAATAAAAATAAGTAACAAAAATTTGTTTAATATGATTTTTATTGTTACTATTATAACTCTAATTTATTCCCAACATATGTTAAAATAACATATGTTATCTCTATATTTTTGTATATTTCATTTAATAATTACCAATAAGTTAATTAAAAGACAAACATAAAAAATATATTAAACACAATTATAGGTTACTTACCATTCTTTTACCGAAGGACTTTTCTACAATCCCTTAGGTAATCATGTATTAATTGGATTGTATAAACGCTATCATATTTAGTACAGTGCATTGATAAAATTTTAAATTTAATAAGGGAGTTCTGACAAATCAGGAGTCAACGTATAAAATACAGTTAGATAGACTGGCCACGACTGTCAACGTAATGTCACGCGTACCGATATCTTGTACGCAATATAAAAAAATATTTAGTGCGATTCTTGATCGATTATATTAAAATCGATATTGTCATTTCGAGTTCAAGATGTTTATCTATTGATATATCGACTTCGTACTCGACTTTTCAAATATCTGAAGTTTTCATATGTATGTTCTAGATCTATTTTTCTAAATATTTCTTAGTATGCTCTATGTAAAATGTTCATATAATATAATGTGAAGTACAATTTTCATTTAAAAAATTACAAATTAATCCTACAAAATAATAAATTTAATGAGTTAATAGTGGTTAGTAACTATCTTGACATCGAGATTTTATTTGTAACATACAATTTTTACTTTTTTGTTATAATTAAATTAATTAATAAGAAATCGTAAAAACATAAACATTAAATAACGATACCTTTAATGAAATAATATTATTTTCTCATTAAAATGATTTCAAAATTGTTATGTACCGATGTTCTTGCTATACATTCTATAGATGATTATATATTTGTAGGTTAGTGAACATTAAAAATTATTTTTAAAACAACTTCTTTTAGGTTTCTTACAAAATGTTCTTGTATTTTACTTGATATAATTTTATAGGTATAGGATGTATTCTACATATTTTCAAAAAACATGAAATTTACGAATTGGAATACAAATTGAATTTTAATTCACATAATATACATGGTATTCTTAAAGCATCTGATAATTATTTAATTGTATTTGGAGCAAAATGTTTGTGTATTTATGATGTTGATAAAACAAAAGATACGATACTGTAAGTATTTATACATTTTTTTTTGCATATAAGTTCTACTAATGTATTCTTTTTAGACTGAAACAAACTTTTGATACAATTTGGTTTGATGATTGGATAATAACTGTTAAATGCGTGAATATTGATACACAACTATTTTTAATCATTTTATTTGCACATAATAATGTATACATATATAATATTTCTAAAAAAAAGTATCAATATATATATTGCGAGGAAAAATGTATACTGTATCCTTAATGTTGTATATTAAATAACATCATAAAAAAAGCATTACAAAATTAAATAGTATTACAAAACACTTAAAGTTTTTTTCTTAATCTATGCACAGTTATGGTGGATCTATATCAGGTGAAACAGTTCAGGATTTAGTAGTGTTTAGTGGAACTGTGTTTCAGGAGATATTAATATGGAAACTAAACTATGGAACTGCTCATGATAAAAATGTGAAAGTACTACATCGTTTAATTGGACATAAAGTTAGTATATAAATAATAATATTTATGTAATTTTATGGTATAAAGTATATCAATATTTATATATCTATAATAATAGTTAATATTTGTTCTAATAATAATCCTTAATAAATTTATATTGCAGGGAGTAATTTTTTCTGTTATTTATGATCCAAGTACATATTTTATCTGTTCTACATCTGATGATAGAACAGTTAGATTATGGAAAGTTATAAACAAGACATCATATTCCAATATAGATATGTCTTTAGCTTGTAAAAATTATATTAATTGGGAAAAAGCTGAAGTTAAATTAGTAAAAACAATGTTTGGGCATGCTGCCAGAGTTTGGAGAGCAATAATTAGAAATGGTGTTATTCTTACTATAGGTGAAGTAGGTGCAATCTTTCAAATGATGTCACAAATAATAATAAATAAAAATAATAATACCATTATTTTATATTTTAGGATTCATTAATATGTATTTGGTCATTGAATGGCATATTACTTAATAAACTATTCGCACATCATGGAGCACCAATATGGAGTATTGATATTTCAGAAGATAACAAGACCATATTTACTGGTGGTGCTGATGGTGCAGTACATATATGGCCATTTATAAGTACTCCAAGACAAAATTTACAGATATTGTCACTATTTAAAACAGATCATGTTCCCAAATATGTATGTTATTTAAACAGTGGAACGTTATTAATTTTTCATGAAGGAGGCATGTTAACATGTTATAACAATACACTCGTTTTTAGAGAATCTTTATATTTAGAAAGATATAGTACTTATTGCATAATGCAAATCTCATTATGTAGATGTTATATTAGTTTTGCATCAAGGGATGGATATATAACAATATACAAAGGTATGTACGTATATGTATATTTGTGTAATAATAATAATATAAATTGAATTTTATTGTTATTCGTATATACTTATACTTTCATATTTTTATTATTATAGAAATAAACAATGAAAACAAAAAATACCTGCATCAGATATTAGAGGCAAAAGTAATGGAATCAAAAATATTTTCTTTACAATGGTTAAAAGATAATACAATGCTAGTTTGTGGAAAAAATGGTTGTTTACGAATACTTACCATTACACTTGATAGTATGTATACTAAGCAGATATTCATGTTTATATAAAAGCTCTTATAGTTTATGTTATAATACAATTTTTTTAAACAGATGAATTATACACTCATAGTGAATATACATTACCTCCAACTCGAGAATGTTGGGTAACAGCTGCTATAATTCATGAAAATTTGCTTATATGTGGAGATAGAGCAGGAAGTCTTCATATTTTTGAAATGCACAATCAGTTTTTAAACAAAATAAATTTAGATAGAAATATTGGAAAGCCAATACAGACTATTTATAAAGCTCATGGGAATATAGGTATCCAATTGTGTGCTGTTATGAAAAATAAATTGATAACAGGAGGACGCAATGGCATGATAAGATTTTATGATATTTGTATGATTGAAAAAAAAAGCTTTTTACGTACTTTGTATTGTATAAAAATGCCTATGGATTGGATTAGTAACATATTGGACATCGGCAATGATATTCTTATAACTGGATTTAAAGAAGTATATAATCATGATAATATATATATATATATATTTGTGATGAATCATAAAATAGCAATCAATAATTATAACAAGTATTTCTTTATGTCTTTTGATAAATGTGTTCTTTTATTGACTCATATCATTTAGCTAATTTCTACTTTATGACTCAAATTACATAAAATATATACAATAACTTAGAATCTACAAGAAATATGTACAATACATTAATAAAACTTTTTATAGGTTGAATTTATTGTATATAGTTTACATCATCAGAGAATAGCTTTAAAAAGTCCTTGTGGAGGTGGACATAGATCTTGGGATTGCATGGTATTACATGAAAATATTAAATTTGCATATATTAGAAATAAGCAAATTTATTTATCCAGTCATCAATTGAATTCTCTGTTTTTATCTACACCTACTATATTGGTATGGATTAAAAATATATTATAAAAAGTGTATGCATAGTATATATTATAATACTTTTGTATTATTTTAGAGTGGTTCTCATGTTAAAGAAATTTACAATATACAACCTATAATGGACCTGACTGATCATAAAATTTATATATCTGGAGGTGAAGACTGCAAACTTCGTCTTACACATATTTATAAATCAGAATTAAAAAAGAAAAACTATACATTCCAAACACTAAGCATCATGGATGGACATATTTCAAGTATAAAATCTATAGCTATTGTAAATTTAGAAAACACAAAATTGAAAAGCACATATTTAATTTTCTCATGTGGTGGAAGAGCTCAAATAAAATGTTGGCAAATGGATATAAGATGGGATAAAGATTTGTTATCCAATGAAAATATTTCTTGTGCTGATCTGAATACTCATATGCTGTTTGGTAAAGATCAGAACCGTAGAAAACATTGGCAAAAAACAAAGCAATCTTACGCGATTGAACCTGAAACTCGCTATATGGATATTAAGGCCTATTATCCTTCTTATAAGTCAACTTACATATTTCTCCTTATAGCCTGTGCTGATGGATATTTAAGGTAATATACTTACAAAGGCAAAAAACAATCTATTTTGTTATATAATATATTTATGATTATTTTATATATTGATTTATATTTCTTTTATAGGATATTCATTTTTAATATTGTTACAAAAGATATTCATCCTATATTATATACTAAATGTACTACTCGTTGCATTTTAAAAGTGCATGTCTTGGAATTTAAAAAAATAATAATTATATTGACTATGTCAACTGATGGTATTGTACGTTATTTTAATTTTACTGACATTTTTTCTGAAGCATTTAAAAATGTAAGCACAGATCATTCTAGTCCAAAAAACATTGATATAATGCCTTTTGCATCAATGCATTTACATCAATCAGGAATTAATAGTTATGATTTGAAACATATGACTGAAGATGAGTATCTTCTAGTTACTGGAGGTGATGATAATCTTCTCTGTCTTGTTTTATTTCAAATTTTTATTTTAGAAGACAAAACTGTTTTTGTAAAAATACTATCAAAATACGAAACTTCATCTGTACATTATGCACAAATTACAGGTATGTACAATAGTACAATATTGTATTATATAGGAACATAATACATAAGTATTATACTTAATTTTCTTTATAGGTGTTAAGTTAACCGATAACAAAATATTCAGTGTTGGTATAGATCAGCAAGTTATTACACATACTTATTCCTGCACAAATAATAAAATATTAGTCCAACTATTATCTACTGAATTAACATCTATATCAGATGTACAAGGAATGGTATTATCAACTTATATAAAGTAAGATTTATATTTTTTATAAGTACTTCTAAAAAAATTATAATGTAGATTAACCACATACAAGGAACAATTCAATTCATACAGTATTTAAAGTAACAATATTATTTCAGGTCTAATGATATACTTTTGTGTATATATGGAAAAGGCTTTGAATTTTTATCTGCTTAAAATAATTCAAAATGTATATATATTTTATAATATATTACCTAAAAATGTATATTTGTAATATAATATAAATACGGTTTATTTGTAAATACATAAATTAACTTAATGATAAAGTTAAATACATCAAATATTCTTTTTTGTACACATCACCTACAAATATACAGAATGTTAAAAAAAATTTAAAAAGAAATATTATAATTATTTATAATAATTCAATTATTGACTTTTACAGTTTTTAATAAAAATTATTCAATTATAAAATATCAGTATTCAATTATGAAAAATAGAAAGATTCCTTTGTTGCATGTATATCCTTTGTATGTCAGGCATATATGAAATATATAAGCGCTTTCTTGACGCCAAACGTAAGGTTTATGAACTTACCTTCATGAATTGTTTTGGATTTATTGTTAGATCGTTGATAATTATACCAAAAATATAATTCATAAAGAAATTTTTCATTATTTAAATTTTTGAAAAGTATAATTTGATAAGAATGTCAAGTATTACAATTTCGGCAGTCCGACCACGAACAAGTATCCTAGATAGAACTTTGAGTAAAGGAAAAGGAGAGGTTAGCTTAAGTTGCTTTGCTCTTTTATTTTCAGAACTTGTACAATATTGTCAAAATCGTGTTTATACTGTACCAGAATTACAAAACAAGTAAGTAATCGTTTCATGATTAGTTAAAAGTAAACTTGTAAGATCTTATTGTTCTACTTTAATCAATTAGGTTAGCTGAAATAGGTGCTGAGATTGGACATAGAGTTACTGATCTTCTTGTCGTAAGAGAAAAAGGTGGGAAACGTGAAATTAAACTTTTAAACATATTATTGTTTGTTAAAAGTACGTTGTGGAAGTCGTTATTTGGCCGTGAAGCTGATAAGTTAGAGCACGCAAATGATGATGAACGAACATATTATATTATTGAGAAAGAAGCTTTGGTAAATAAATTTGTCTCAGTTCCGAAAGATAAAGGAAGCTTAAATTGTGCATCTTTTACAGCTGGAATTGTTGAAGCTGTTCTTTGTGATTGTGGCTTTGTAAGTATAATATTAAAAAGTATTATTCTTTTCATTTTTATTTCTTGTTATGATCTATATAAATTAAAGTACTTATTGTATCTTTTTATTCCAGCCAGCTAAAGTTACTGCACATTGGCATAAAGGAACAACTTATATGGTGAAATTTGATGATGCAGTCATAGCACGTGATAAACAACTGGAAGATCGATAATAAAAAGAAAATTTATGCAATAAATTTTATTTAATTGTAATACGATATAATTACACTAAACATATGTAACATATGTAATATGTAAAATCAACTTATAGTTTCAATTAAAGACAAAATAATTATTTTTATAGATATTTTTTCCTTTATTTATATTCTATATATGTAATATTACATCTCCAGTTCTATTGTACTTTTGTTCATTTGTATTGAACTGTATTAACTAATGAGGAATTTTCTTATTTCTTTTTTAATGGAATTTAAACATTCTATCCATGTAGCTTACTTGACCTGTGCGATAGAGGTGTTCCTTACGTTCCTACAAATAAGATAAATTGTTAGACAAAAAATTATGTTACTAACATTTAAGACATACCTTGGATTGTTTTAATAAGGCTCCTATAGCAAATAATAGACCTCCCACAATGCCAAACCCAAGCAAGGTATTTACAGGAGTTTGTTTATAAATATGTTCAAGCTGTACTCTTGCAGCATAGAATCGTTGGATTCCTTTATCTAACTATATTTAAATATATTTTTATAACATAAATAAGGTAAATTTTCTTATATTTATTATTTTTATTGTAAATAATTATTTAACTTGTATTATAAAAAATAAGATTAGATAATCATTATATAATAGTAGATAATACTTTTAATATGTTCAAATAATAATAATACTAACAAAAAATAATGTGTGAAATTAAAGAAAAGTAATGCTATATATATATATATATATATATATATATATCTTATTCAATTATATATCATAACATAATATTATAATAAACTTTAATACTCCTGAAAGTAGATAATTCTATAGGTTAGGTTTATTCATTGAAATTACGTACAACTGGATCAACTCGTCGAGGATCTTGTACCTCCTTTAAATATTCGTTTCTTAATTCTAAACGTCTGGAAGCTCTCCATTCTTTAATTTCCCGATCTTCGGGCGAAAGATCGTATATCTTGTTTGCAGACATAATTTTTGTCCGTGTATATTCCCTCAGGAAGTACTCGAGAATAGCTTACAGTAAGTTGATATGTCATGGACTATCATGTTAAGATAGATTCGATTTAGTTTTTATTAAAAGTTAATATTTTTACTAATGAATTATAAATACATACATATATATATTTATATTTATATAAATGAATACTTTAGTCTACTATAATCGTACGATTTAATTACGTCAAATTTTTCGAATAAGTTGAATGTAGTTTTTATTCTTAATTATCGCAAATCAATATTACCATATAAGAATATTTCAAAAAATTTACTGGAATACTTTTGAATCAGCATTAATGTTATTAAAAGATAATGAACTATAATATTTTAACTATAACAATAATTATTTGTGTGGATAAATATTTTATAAATCCGTATGCTAATCTAAGAAATTTAAAAATCAGTATACCAACTGGTCATGGTCATGGTAAATCAATTACAAGAAAACATAATTATTTCTTTTGTTCGAGATATAAGATTAGTATCACATGTGTTTGTATAGTTGTGAATATTTGAACAGTATGAGAAAAATCCCAGAAGACTATGTAGATTATTCAGTATTCCATTTTATCGTAGTCACATGAAACGTATCATAAGAGAATTGATCAAATGGACTCTATATGAAACATAATATTATGCGTAAAAGCAAAAGATAAAATCACCACATGCATATTGGACAAAGCAACATTAGAGGACAAAACCAAATGAATCACGTGATGTAGGGGAGGGTTCGATATATCAACACGCGTAGCATCGTTCTTTTGCTCCATAAGCATCGCAACATTCAGTGACGACGTTTCGTTTATCATTCTTATTTTTTATTTTCGAGTGATTCTTTGTGTGATTGTTGGTAAGTTCTTTCATATATATATATACACAATTAAACAGTCTTTGTTCAACTGTGAATCACATACAAATATCTAATCTGACTATATCGTATGACTCATAAATGATACTTTACAGATATCAATTAAAAACATCTTGTTTATGTTATTACTAATTTTATACATCAATAGATATTTTTTTACGACGAAATCGCTTGTTTCCTAAATTGTTATTTTTTTTTCTTGAATTACACGTAAAATCGCACAATAATCTTCACTTCCTTTGTTCTACCATATCAAACTAATGCCATATTTTCGAGTAGAAATTGTGATCATTAAAGAAAAGAGAAACATTTATTAAAATGATTTGAATATTTAATTGCATAATTACATAATTAAAGAATACATTTTATGAATAAATTTTTAAGAAGTAAAACAAAATGGATGACGCAAAAACTTTCATGTCATAATTGTAATCGTGATTTGCAATGTGTTATGTCCTTCAACTTCACACAATAAATCTTATATTGTTATAAGATATGGTTAAACTAATAAAATTTCTATCATGTATCAAGTTTATTTTAATTAGAAATTTTCCTTAGTTTTTTAAGAATGCGAAAAATACGAACAATTGAAGTATGAACGTGTCTTTTCCTTATACGATTTAATGACTCGCAATTATAATCATACTCGTGTCAAAGTAATCAGAATCATTTAGTCGTTGAAAATAATTTCGTTGTTTTATATTTTTCATGTCGTCTTAACCTTCAAAAGTGAATTTTAATACATATTGTAGTTAATACGTCTTATAAACGTAAAATTAAAATTTAGGTTAGCTGTTTGTATTCCAAGGGAAAAGTAGTATAAACAAGGACCACAATCCCAAACAATAAAAATATTTTCTGTTAACCATACCATTGTATTTTATGTATTTTTAAATATTTTTAAGCTTGACTAAAACAATATATAATATTAATTATGATTGGTATATAATATTGGTATTATAATTGTGATTGGTCTATATATTTCAGTTAAATTTATACAATCATGAAGATATTACTGGTCTTCTTATTTTCAACGATATTTGCTGTTCAAGCCATTTCATTTTTTGATCTTGTTTTAGAAGAATGGACAACATATAAGGTAACCTTAAAAATAAAAGTTTACTTTCTTAATTTTTATTGATACTTTCTAACATCAAATTTTATTTTTGATAGCTTGAACATGGTAAGAATTACATGTCTAGCAATGAGGAAAAATTCAGAATGAAAATATATATGGATAACAAACATAAAATTGCATTACATAATCGTAAATATAAGTTAGGACAAGTTGGTTACAAATTAAAAATGAATAAATTTGGTGATATGGTAAGTAATAAGGATTTGAGGATCAAAGTTTGATTGATGTAATATTTTTAATTTCTAATATATATCTAAGAATGTTCATCTTATAGCTTCATTATGAGTTCGCACAAACAATGAATGGTTTTAATAAATCAACAAATCTACAATTAAGAGCGGAGAGAAAACCTCTTGGAGCTACATTTATTGAACCAGCAAATGTAGTATTACCAGAATTTGTAGATTGGAGAGAAAAAGGTGCCGTTACTCCTGTTAAAGATCAAAAAGCTTGTGGTTCATGTTGGGCATTTTCAACGGTATTTATTTGTCTTTTAAAAAAATAGTAATGCTATTTTTATATAAAAATTATTTTAAAGATTATTAATTAATAATACGATTTCCTTATAGACAGGTGCGTTGGAAGGACAACATTTCAGACAAACTGGTGTTTTAGTATCTTTAAGTGAACAGAATTTAATAGATTGTTCTGAAAAATATGGTAATAATGGATGTAACGGTGGTCTTATGGATCAAGCATTTCAATATATTAAAGATAATAAAGGCCTTGATACAGAGAAAAGTTATCCATATGAAGCAGAAAAGGAAAGTTGCAAGTAAATAATGAATTTTTTTATGAACAAAAAATTTATAGATTAGGATATATTTATTACTTCGATTTATAGGTATAGCCCACGTAATAGTGGTGCCTATGATATTGGATATGTAGATATTCCACAAGGAGATGAGGATAAACTTAAAGCAGCCGTTGCTACTATAGGACCAGTGTCTATAGCTATTGATGCCTCTCACCAATCCTTCCAATTTTATTCTGAAGGTTTGTTATGATTTTATATTTTTCTATATTTTTTAGATTCTTCTCCATTTATCATACTAGTTTATTTTACTTTTATGAATTATTGATATTATAAAAATGTAGGTGTTTATTATGAACCTGACTGCTCTTCTACAAGTTTGGATCATGGAGTATTAATAGTTGGGTATGGAACTGATGACAATGGAGATGATTATTGGTTAGTTAAAAATAGTTGGGACACAACTTGGGGTGATAAAGGATACATAAAAATGGCCAGAAATAAACAAAATCATTGCGGTATAGCTACATCTGCCAGTTATCCACTTGTTTAAACAGCCATTCATGCAGTTAGTGTTGCTGGGAATCAAGTCTTCATAACAACTGTAAATAATTAAAAAAACTCTATTAAAACCGAAGCATATAAGTGAACAACATACCTTTAAATTTAGAATTTAGCAGTTATTATCAATATTTTTCTTTTCTATTTTAACTTTTGTTTATGAGCAAAAAAGTTTATATCTTTAGTTTGGAATATAAATACATTATGCATACATGTTTGCGTATAAATTATTATTATTGTCATTGACATTCGGTAAACGGTATTTTGTGTCCATGTGCATATGTACAAACGTATGTGTTTATAGAAATAAAATTAAGCACGTAGTTCAATGAGAAATGATAGTAGCACCTATGTTAATCCTTTAAAATTTTACAATTTTGTTTTTTACATTGCATATATATACGCTTATGTTTAGTATTTTATATTATTATAAGTTTTGGTATTTATTTGTTTGAAAATATAGTTTTGAAATACGAACCAGTTCCAACGCATTTATGTGTATTGCTTCTAATTGCATGTAGCTACTATCAGATGGCGCCAGAGTAACTTGTTTCTATATCAGGGAAGATCTTTCATTTTTATTGTAAACAAGTAACTATAAATGTCTGACAATACACGTTAAAATACGATAAGGGACCAATATGTAATGTTTACAGTGATAAAAATAAATATGAATAATCAATATAGTAAATCTAATAATATTTAATGTGTGTTACTCTGTGATACATATTTAGATGTCCTCAAATTTTATTTTCTATATAGAAATATAACGTGTTTCGTGAACATAACCTGTAAAAGGTTATTTAAATAGATGAATGTGTTTATAACAATTTAATTTAAAGAGTGAAGAATACAGTTGTTTAACTACCATAAAATATTTGTTTATGTAAACATATGTAGGACATGTTATACACAATTGAAAAGATTTTTTTATGATCATTTTTGTAAATATTGTCTGCAATGGGAGAAGTGAATGTATCCTTTCAAATAGACACTGATAATCGTGAAAAATTTCCATCGGGATTTGCATTTCAAATTTTTCGGAAGCAAAGGGATACATTTTACGAAATTTTGAGAATATGGGAGCAAAACCATTTGGTACCAGGATGGGCTTTTCAAGTAGCCTTAGGAGGAAAAATACGAACAATGCTCACGCTACATAGTGACGCTACTAATTATTCTCATTTTGCAAGATTATTTAAGTCTCAATTACTTATTTCATGTATACAAAAAGGGCAACAAGTAAGTTATATATAAATTATTGTAGTAGGACTTAAGTCATTTATATTAACTTTTGTTTCCAGGAAGATATAGTTGATGATGATAATATAAGTATTCTTAAAACATTAAAACATGTTAATCCACAAAAGTTGACACAGCTTAGAAAACGATTGGTTACTCCTTTATCATCCCAAAATAATGTTTGTGGTCCATCTTTTCCTGGTACTCAAGAATTTTTTAGAGATTTCATATTACATGCATTTAATCCAATATTTTATACACATTTAGAAAATTGTTTAGTACATGAAATTATAGAGTTAAATAAGACTCAATTTATTGGCAGTGAAATAGAAGATTCAGGTATTCTTTATATATAAATTAATATAAATTTCTCTCTCTCTCTCTCTCTCTCTCTCTCTCTATTTGTAATAAATGTGAATAATAAATAAATATTATATATATATATATATATATATATATATATATATATATATATATATATTTTAGAAACAATAGTGGATGAGCAAACACAACGTACTTTCATCACTTGTGTATCAAGTTTAAGATTACTTGCAAAAATGTTGGGATTACTTGTATCTTTACCATATAGATTAGAATCAGGTGCTAGTAAAGAGATTATAACAGCACAAATTGAGATTAGAAGTAGTGTAAGTTATACATTTAAGATGAACTAAATTAAGTATACTCTATATAACATAACAAGAAATTATTCTTTGTAGGTTGTACCATCGTTAAATTTACAAACTTGTCTTCAGAATGCAATAATAGAAGGAAAAATGTCTTTAAGTATACCTTGGATAGTGAAGTACCTAGCAATGATGGATATTGTATCTCTTCGATTACCGTACTACAAACCAGTTTTAGAATTACTATATTATATTTATAGGAGTGTCAGTACTTACGATTTTACTTCTTCTGACAGTCTTATGTCCCAACAAACTGCTCTTTTACTTAAATCTACATTGAACTGGTTTTTTGAATTACCAAATTTTCCTAAAGATTTTTGTTTAACTTGGCAAGAAATATATCAAACAAAAGAATTGAAAACTCGGAGACAGTTTGATAAAATGTTAGCACAGACATATGATGTATTGTCTGTAGAACCTATTGTTTCTGTTACTCCTACTAAATATTGTTTAGATAAATTAGATATAATAGATGATGCAGTTCTTTGTAAATGCTGTCCTATAACTGATTTAAAACTACATACTATGTCAACAAAAAGTATAAAACACAATACACGAGGTCCAAATAAACACATAACGCCAGTTTCTAGTCAACTTCATAAATTTGGCACTAATAGCAGGAAACATTTAGAGGTAATTGAGATATTGTAAAAAAAGTATTATAGTTTCTGCATTATCATTACAATTCTTAATACAGTTGCAGTTAGAGGAAGCTTTTTTTCATGGTCAACCTGCTTCAACTCGGAAAACCGTCGATTTTGTCTCCGAGAGAGTTGCATCCACTTGTGTAAAGCATATTTGTAATACATTATTGGCATCTGCAAGAGAAACAAATTTAAATGTTTTTAGAGAACTTATGAAAAAAAAGTACAAAGAGAGGTATAAAGAAACGCAAGCTATAACAAATGGTAATAATACAGACATTAGTGAATTCAAAGTGAGTTTTTTGTTAATTTATGTTGAAAATTGTATTTTACGTCTTTTATATAATTTTTGTCTTTTATTTTAGTCGTCATTAGTAAAGGAAATGACTTCGTTAGCTGCTGCTGCTTCAAAAAATTTGAAGGAACAGTGCGAAAGAAGCATTCCTCAGCTCTGTGAAAATCGTATTGTGAAATCTATTGAATCACTTTTAGCAGAAGATTCTTTATTGCCTGTTAAAGAAATGTGTATAAAAATAGCAATCAGAATAGCCATAGAACGTATAAATCAGTGGATACAGTCTCATATTGTTGGTGGATCATTGTTTACTAAAGACATGGAGTTAGAAATTAATAGGTTTTTAAGAAATAATAACACTGTATCTTTAATGCAAGAAAAAGTTCATAATTCAGCAGCTCCTACTCCAAGTGATGTCATAGATGAACTTAGAGTATGTCTTCATAATATTTGTTTCTTTTTGTAGTTTAATAAGCAAAGTAATAACTCAAAATGCTTAATTTCTTTTTATAGTCACTTATATGGGACATTATAGATAATAATGGGAAAAATTTGACTATAACTTCGGTGACAATTATTTTAAATAAATTGTATCAAACTTTGAATGAAAGAGCTGATCTGGTGACAGGACCAGAGAAAATCTTGTACTTATTGAGTGTTGATTTTTCCTTGTTTCTAGGTAAGATTAAAATGATTTATTTCAAAAGTATAATTTAATGTTTATAATAATATGTTATATATTTGTAGTTGCACATAGAATGGATCTATTTACGCAGGATATTCAAAAACTGATAATTAAGATATGGACTATAAACAATTTTAAGATATTTGAATCAGATACTCCTATGTTGAGATTGTTGAGCCCAAGGAATGTTATGTTACTTGCACAACCAGAAACTGATGGAAGCTGGTTGATGTGTGGAAAATTTTTAAGAAGATTATTGGAGGAAAGTGTCCTTGATATAGAATTTTTGAGCGATCAGTACGTGGCATTATTTAGGCACGATTGGCCTGTAGTAAGTCTTCAGATTTTCTAGATGAACTTCATTTTATATACTTTCATTTAATATTATCTATTCTTTGCAGCCTATTTTAAAACAATTATCAATGTGCCTTAATGAAAGTATTGCGGGTTATAAATCGACAGATGAGAAAACAGAAAAAGTTAGATATTTGCTTGGGTGGATAGCAGAGACCTGTCGAGAAATAGAAATTGACGATGATTTTTTGTAGATTAATTC
Source organism: Dolichovespula media (assembly GCA_911387685.1). NCBI lineage: Eukaryota > Metazoa > Arthropoda > Insecta > Hymenoptera > Vespidae > Dolichovespula > Dolichovespula media. The sequence goes on along the minus strand of OU426855.1, from coordinate 4,119,510 downwards.
TTTCGTTAAATTTTATTGATATATTTTAAATTCCAATCTGTTAAGAATTTTTGTAAACTATATAAATTTTATAAGTGTACATTGTTTATTCTCATGACAACAGGAGGAAACTATACTACTGTTTATTTTATTTTTATGAGAAAAGCATATTTCTCAATTTGTATGTATACTTGTTGTAAATCAATTTTTCAGAAAATTAATTCTTCTATTTGAAATGGCAGTATATTATTGCACCATCATCTATTTTATAAACAGAATTATGCTACATATTTTAAAATAAAAATGTTATATTTTTCTTTTACATCTTCTCTTTTTTTTCTGTTGTATGCAGATCCGCGCGAATACGTATTAGTATATTTGAAAAAAATCAATAGAATTATGAAAATGGCATTGCTAATAAAATGATCTGTAAAAAAAAATAAATTAAAAAAATTATAGTTCGTCGTATATACGTATATAGTTCATAAATTTGGTGGGGCGGTAACCGGCTCGAGCGTGGTTGGATTCATTCGTTGATTGGTTGGAGCTTGCGCGCCATATCGGTACAGTGAGCAAAGTAGGAACGAAAAGTGGCGGTCAGTCGTGAACCGCGCGTTGCACGGATAGGAAGTGGTAGTTTAGTCTATTGCTTCACTATATCATTTCCGATTTTTAATAAAAAATCATTAATTTCTTTTGATCGAAATAAACAAGAATATTTGATAACAATACGGAATCGTATATGACTGATACAAGAAAATCATTTGTAGAAACGACGGTTTCTAATGCGTCTTATTATGAATAGAATAGCAATAGAGTTTCAACGATATCAATAGAAACAGATGATCAGCGTGTATTTTCGTCACTTTCCATTTCAATTATTCATAGTAATTTTTACGAGAGGTGAGATATACGCGTTTCAAGATTGAAGATGATGTGCGCGCAATAAATTCAAACAGTTCAACACGTGCTCGCGCGTACACGTGGGATTCATCGAAATGTGAAAGAGAAGAGCATAAGAGGGAGTCGATCGTTGGGTGCTGTCGATGCGACGTTAAACATTTGTGATCATCGTCAAGTAAGTGAGAGAGATAACAAAACGAAAGTTCTGCCCATGTTTTTCCTAATTCATTCGTATGATAGCGAAAGATAAAAAATTGAGAAAAATCATAATTGAATTAATTCGATGTTTTATATGGATATGACATGGTAGTACTTTGGTATCGATTTATCTTTTTATTATTTTTTTTTTATCAACATTATTTATTTATGTATAAAGCATAAATGATTGGTAATTTTAAGTACGATATGCGGAAACAATAATTCTCCCGTAATACTTATTACACGATGAAATATTGCAGGGAATAAATATATTTACGTAAGTATAGCCATACCGAATAAACTTATCGATATGATTTAGTTTTGAAAAGCTTTTTATTTCGTTTACGAGGGGCACGCGAGTTTAACGAGGTTGAAAACTTTCAAATCGATTTTAATGTACGTCGATCGATAAAAGTTTTGCATCGGGTGAATGAAAACAAAAAAAGGGAGAAAAGAAGGGGTTAGAAAAGGCGGGAAAAGGGAAAAGGAAGGAGTGCATCGTTCCGAACTGCGCGTTCTCGTGAATCGAACTGGAAGCCGAACACTGTGTTGAGGTTACAAAAGTGTAAACTGATCACCGAATCGGTGTGTGACAAAATACGTAAAGCGAATGAGGGTTATGTATGTAAGTACGTATAAGTGTAAACGTACTAAAACGAAAAAATGTTTTTCGCTCACTGTGTTCCGTTCCCTTTTGCAGACTCTCGAAATTACTTATGTATTATTGCAAATACCCATCTTATCTTTTACAGCATTTTACTCTTTTCTTCTTAATGAAAAAAGAAAAAAAAAGATCGTAAGATTTTATTATGTTTACGTGGAATATTTTTCTACGCGTGAGAAGGAAACATTTTTGACGATAAGAAAAAATACTATGAACATACACGGTCGTAGCAAGAAAGTTTTGAGAATATAGTAAATGTCTCTCGCGTCTCATAAACATGTCTCTATTTGTTATTTAGCGTTTGACCTTCTACGACTTTGTAAAGATTTGAAGCAGGTTGATATATTTCCGTACACTTTAATGTCCCACTTTAAGACAAGGTTTCTTTTTTCAAAACTATGATTCTTCTATCGGATAGATTCGTCCGTGGTATTTGTATTACGAACCATTCAATTTTAGATTTCGCATATATGTATTAGTTTTACATGTCGTTCCTTGGCATCGAACCAACTTAGTTCCACGAGAGAACACCCTATTTCGAAAATTGCAATCTCGTCTATATGCTCGAATTTCGTGATTTACTTCTTTATATCAAAGACGCAGTATGCTCAAATAAGTTTTGTTTCGCGTTTCGCTATCTCGTGTGATATTTGTCTCGCGTTTTAAATATCACGCGAAGGATTGAAAAAGTTATACGTTTTTTCTTTTTTTTTTTACTATTACTATTGGGAGTCTCTACTCGAGATCAAACGATAAGATTTCGCGAAATATATCAAGTTTCATAAAAATCGTATAGACTCGTTTCGAAACTTCGCCCCCAGGATTTCCAACTTTTAAACAGCTTGTAAATTTCTCGATCGTTACATGTTAAAATCGGACTTTTTGGAACTCGTATTTCGCATTACGACAATAACTCATACGATTATGGCACTTTTCGACAGTTATCACTCTTGTTTGGTACGAGTTTTGCAAGAGTCGACGATCACTTTTTCAACTTTTTTAAATAATTATAAAATAACGTTTGATAATTTATTTTCGTATTACCCCGTGTTTCTTTTAATTATACATATAAAACTATTACAACAACTGTAAAAAAAGGGCGAAACAACGTAAGATTTGATTGTAAAGATGAACGGATTTATCCGAAGTCGACATAATTAATGTTAGCTGCTATTTTATAAAGGGGAAAAATTAAATTTTCATCTTTAAGAATGGCGCTTAGGGAAAGGATAAAGGATTAAGGTATATTTAATTACGTTATATTTCTATTCGAATAAGATTGCATCGAAGAATTTGTTTTTTCTTTCTTTCTTTTTTTTTTCTTTCCATGTCCTTGAAAGAAAAAGAAACGATCTCTCATCGTCTCGTCGGGCAAGTAAATTTAATAACAATAAAAACGTTCGAACGAAACGAATGAAAGAAACGAATTATGATTGTCACAGAATGAGAACGGGAATGCGGGAATTTCACGCGGCGCTTTCGATGGATCACTACGGTAAAATCCCGATGAAATTGCTTTTCGTGATTCGATCTGTGATTTCTTTAGAACGGGGCAACCATCGTCGTACACATGACGCCTAGGAAATTACTTGTTTTCATAACCTATATTTCGCAAAATATTACCGCGTTTCCCTCTCCCTCCCCCCTCTCTCTTTGCTTTCTTTTGTACACAAAGGAGGTCGAAATGCTCCGTGTGCATTTTTCTTTATTCGACCGTCAAGCAAATTTACTTTGAAATTTACTCGCAAGAATATTATTATTACTTTTTTCTTTTTTTTGAGTAAAAGTTGTAATAAAAGAATATTAATTGATCGACTTTCTCGCTCGTAAGGATGGATAATAGATACAGAGTAAAGAATTTTTTAGTCTTCTTATATGTGCATTTTGAGCCTTTTAATATTTTAGTTTCTTAAGTAATTACAAAGAGAAAATTCATTTCTTGAGTTTGAGATAAAAAAATTTGACGTTCCTTTTCTTGTCTTTTTTTTCTGTTTTCCCCCGGTTTTATTCGTTCAATTTTATTCGAGTTTCATGGAGGTTTAATGGAACCACGATTTCAACTTTACTCGTTTGTCGTTTATCGCCTTAAAAGCCGAGCGATTCGTCGAACGATTGACCGAGAGGGGAGGGGGGAGGAAGAGAAATAAAGGCGAAGAGTGGATTCTAAATGGACGAATAAGGTCGTGCTCGATATCGATCCTAAGCATCGTAGGGTGCTAAGATACTCTTTGATCAATTAATGTTCCAGTAGTAGCAGTTGACGAAGTGTCATTGCGCTCTCGCGTCTTATCTGGTATTAAATTTTCCACGTAAGAAAGCAGCTGAACATTTAATATTTTGCGCAGTAACTATTAGTTACTTCGTTGCACTAGGAAAACACACATACATACATATATACATACATACATACAATACATACGTACGTACACACGTATCGTAGGTAGTAAAAGCTAGGAGTAAATGCTCGCGCGCGCAATTTAGTTCCTAGAAACTTTAGGTGAGCTTGTTGATGCTCGTAAATTTCGATTAGCGGTAAAAGCAATTAGGCCGGTACCATCTTCCTGGTTATATGATGACTATATAAATGCACCGCACTATTCGCTATTTTCTCATATTTCCAGCTACGTCAGCGGTATGCTCATAGAAAATGGAAATAAAGGGAGCACTATATCGATTTGTTTCCTTTCGGAAAATTTTGCCTTCGTAAATGCGTATATATGTATAAATTGTATTTATGGATCTTCCAATTGAGTAACGAACCTTTACTTTATCATTCCATTTGAAAATTTAATCATTGTAATAAAATTAAGGAGATTGTCTAATGCCAGGTAAATACAGAGGGAGAGAGAGAGGGGGGAGGGTCGATCGACCTCAAAATCAAATGTTACCTATCGGCCATTGATTTACCATTAATCTCCGGCTTTATTCCGTTTTGTCTGGCACATTCGTCCAGGAAGGTATGCACTCCTGACCACAAACGACAAAGTTCATCGAAGCGACCATGCTTCCGACAAATTAGGCAATACTTTAACCTTCATTCATTCCAATTATCTCTTAATATCGTTTTTGAAATCAACTTGAAAATGTTTCCCTAACATTGAACGAGTTGTTAAATATTCTTTTTTGGTTTAATAAATTAGCAATATAAAGAAACGAATATTACGTTGACGGTTACTTTGTTAGCTTCGAGAGAAAAAAAAAGAAACAAAGTTTTAATTGAGTTGACTGATTTGAAGTATTATCGGAGGAATGCCGGCGGCTCTCCTGAGCCACGGATCGTTGTGTAACTTTCGTAGGAAGAGCTTATTTCTGTTACGCGTACATTTCTTTTTCTTTTTATTTTTTTGTTAACAAAACAATATCGAAGTCTTTTACTATTACTTGTACTTACGTCATTTTGTTATTGAAATGACACTGTTATTGGTGTTAGTAAACGAGCTCGTTTCATTACGTTCCAAGAAATAACGTGAAATAGAAAGAAGTTGGCTTAAACTAGATGCTTTACGTTTTCTCTTCAATACGCGCCACATTAGCCGGCGATATTAACGTTTGCTGCAGTGCGAATAATCAGGCAGTACAACCGGTACACGTTAACTCAATAATAGGATAATTTCCCAACGTTCTACGTCTCGATTCTCACTAGATTCTCGAGTGTTTAATCTCACATGACTTAGTTGCAATGCCGCGTAACGTTTAGGTACCAGTAAATCCTAATAAATGTTCATTTAAACCAGATAATGTCTTTGTATAGAAAGGTGTTACCTTTCTAATTTACATCCATTTAATATTATCCATTCAAAATTATTATGTATATCGAGAAACCGATAATGGGATAAGTAACGAACGATATTTAACGAATCAGATGTTTCAATTATCATTTGTTTTTTTTTGTAGGGGTACATATAACAAACAAGTGGATACACACAAAATGGAGAGTCTCTATACCGGTGCGATTCATGGATTTCATCAGCCTAACGGAGGAATGGTGGCAAATGGATTTTCAACGGGCATTGCCAGTTCCTTCGATCAAGATGGAGTCTTGAGTCTCATTATTGTCCTCGGAGGAAGTCTTTCTTTGGTGGCGCTTGTTTTTGCGTTCATAACTTACAGGTAAGTTTTAGTTCCATTAATATATTGGCAGGATCTCTATAAAATAGCGTATAAGCGAACAGCTGCTTTGTTCACAACGAAACTTCATTGTGTGTGTATGTAAAACTTGTTTTTACTTTGTACATTTTGAACGATTAGGTACGAGAACTTCTCGTAACAATTTTCTGTAAAACATTTCTGTAACGCTGCTAAAAGCACACTCGTGTAGAAGTAAGAGAGAAAGAGAGAGAAAGAGAGAAGGGGGGAAAAAGTAAAGTAGAAAGAAACCTAAGTAAGGAAGATGAAAGACACAAGTCCTTATAGTTGGACGAGCGCTTTGAAGTATGCGCAAAGAAAATGAGAAGTAGTACGAAAAGTAAAAAACAATATTAAACCAATAAAAGATGAATTCTTTTATTGTTATTCTTAAGTTTCAGAAAGAAGCGATTTTTTCCTTATTCCATTTATCTTAGCGGGATAGACATTATCGATAAAGAAAATTTCGTTCTTTTCTTTTCTTTTCAAACTGAATTTAGTTCCACCAGTTTCGGTTGCTCGCTTTACCACTGCGTCGGCTGCGTTAAACAGCAAAAGAAGTAACGTCAAGTGCAAACCAGCTTCATGATCGAGTACCTATCGCGGAAATTGGTGGAAATAGAGAACCGCACCCTCTGTTCTTTTTCGATCGATCATCATCACTTTCAGTACATCGCGCTTCTCTGCTTTGTAAAGAGAAATAAAAATTGAACGACCTTTTTCCAAAGGTGGTGCCATTGACAAGTAGAGGCTGCCTGTTGATTTTTCAATACTAAGATTTCAAAGTTCTGTTTGTTTTATGTAAGACAAAATTTAAACATATATATATGTTAGAAATATATATATATATATATATATATATATATATATATATATATATATAACGAAATTACAGTTGGAACTGAAATAGCATTAATCGCTATAATAATCATGGTCTATGGTAGCAAGTTGAATTCAATGATATTTAATTCTATAGAAGCATTTTGAACCGTCATATGTCATGCATGCGAATATGAAACGTTTATCTAGTAATATATTATTATGTTACGATGGAGTGGTTAATTTAATTGAAACTTACCACATGAACGACGTGACATATCAAAATTTTGGTAAATTTCTGATGGCCGGTATAGTCAACCACTATTCTGTGGTAATACAATATTTATATTCACGGTAATACCATTCTCACTATTAATTATTTACTAAATATCGTTATGATATTGGTAATAACGTTTATACTCGCATGCTTTTCTCACTGTTCTTACAATTTTTCTTGCCTTTTTAAATGTACGATCATATTTGCAAATATCATGCTTACGTTAAACGAAAAGTTAGAAGTAGGCGAGAGCGGTCATGATTTTGCGCCAAATTTTCAAACGGGGTCGCGCATAATTCATACCAGCAAGTTGTCCCAGACACTTTCTTGACCTCACAGAGATAAGCCGAAATTAATGCATTCATCGTCTACGCCAATGTACACACACATTATATATATATATATATGCATTAGCTAATGCTTTGCTTACCGCATTAATTAATTCGTCGTAAATAATACGAATCGAATAATTTTTATCCCCCATTCATTATTATAGCTTTAGATTTAACAAATAAATAGTTCTATAGTTATACATAATAATGAATTGGAGGTAGTTTGCAATTGTGTGTACTTTGGCAGGCGCAGCATAAAGCTATAGGGATAGGTATATACGGAGTTCTAACTTCATTTCCATGTTATCCTTAATTAGGTTAAAATCGTTGCGAGATCCCTATTGTCGGGCCAATGTTATTAGAACACACTTACATCTGACATTTTCCGACAAAATTGATTCGATTGCGATACCTTGTATTATTTGATAGGTTTTTATCAATTATTATTTTATCAATAAATTTCATTGACATGTAATATTAATTTCTACCTTCGAGTACGTGACAATAAAACGGTGCGTTTATCAATGCGTATATCATTAGCTTACAGTAATCAATATGTATGTATTATAACGTACGATCGAATCGTTATATCTATGTACGTAGAATTCGGGTTAATCTTTCCATGCGAGTTATAATTGTCTCATAGACCCCTAATGAACGATTTTGGACATCGAAATCATAATTAAATTGTATAATCGTGTTTTAATTACTTAATCAAGACGAGTTGAGTTTTAATTGCAAAGTTAACGAGATTTTGTTTTTGTTTGTTTTAAAGATTGCTTTTCAAATAAAAGAGAGAGAGAGAGAGAGAGAGAGAAATGCTATGGAAAATTTATATAACGCTCGTTACACGAGCTTTCCAACGCGTTCATTAATATGGAACGGCGAACGTATGAAGTTCATAGTAGATAGATACGCGTTCGGGCGGTTTCATCCAGGTGCAACGACATTTCGGCAGTTAATCGCTTTAGAGGCATCACAAGGCGCTTAAATGCAGTAACTCAGGGGGAGTGCAGTTGCATCCCTGATTCTCCTCCCTAATAACTCCTAATTGAATCAGTCTATCGTATCGATGTAACATCGCGAATTTATTACCATCATTAATAATGTGTTCGATATATAGAACCTTCTCTCTCTCTCTCTCTCTCTCTCTCTCCTCTTTCTCCTCTCTCTCCGTAGAAATTTTTTCGAGGAAACAGTTCGACAGATATAGAATTGCATGGATCTCAAGCGATGGCTAGCTCGTAGTTAGTTGCAGCATATTAGATATATTCGATCGATGCACCGTCGGTACCGTGAGCAATGCTATTCAATTAATTGATCATTCGTGTAAGGCAGCTAATCTGCTCGTGATCGAACTTTCCAAGTATTTCATTCAATTTGACCGACGCTCGATGAGTTTAGGTTAATTAGAGTTACGATTAAAGGCTCAATTGATTTACGTAATGTCAGTTTGTTGTATGGGCCAACGCGGATCACATTCCTGTCAAATATCGAGAAATTATGGACGTCGTATTAAATAACTCGTGAAATTTGTTATAACAATTGTTAATTCCGTGTTATCGATCATCCCTTATCTTTTCCTTTTTCCCGTTACCTTTGACTTTTTTGCTCGCAAAGTACTAATTCCTTTCCATTCGAGATCTTCCTTTGCACTTAACGCGCTTTCGTAGTAAAAACCACGAGAAGCGATGGAGAGTAATGGCTTTAAAAACCTCATGGGGGAAAGGATGCGGTCGTCTTTTTTCGAGATGAAGAATTCAGCACGAAAAGAGGCGAAGAAAAGGATTTTTGTCGTTCGTAGGAGTAAGCACAGCTTACGACTGCTGCGTCGACATTTTTATGCTTTTTAAGCGGAAAACGTTACGATTGATTGATATATGTTCGAGGTAAACAATTATTACAAAAAAAAAATATCATTATTTAAAAAAGAAAGAATATAATGATCGTCAGAAAAAATCGTTGCACGTAAAATACTTAAAAAACTTCTTAGACTTTATTTTTACAAGAAAAAGTCATTGGATCCAGCTCCTTATCTATATTTTTGCCGTTTCCTTCGACAAAGAATAGTGACTCCTTAAGTAAAAGTACTTCTGCGCTCAGCTTCTAATCTATTTCATTCTAGTTAGAGAGAAAACAGATCCTGTCTGTGAATATAACATTGAATATCGAGAACTCATTGTCGCACTAAACTTCATCTGTATCACGAACTCTCTACGTTAACAGAATATCGCATAGATATCATTCATAATGTTTTAATCAAAAACATAATGATCGTAAAGAAATCCAATAGATATTCCGTTATGGAAGACGAGTAGAAGTGGAATGAACGATCAGGGACGATGATTGATCGGCAAAATTAAAGAAAAAAAAAAAAAAAAAGAAAAAACCGGTATGCTATCTCGTTGGAAAATTATATTTATATCCGTCACGTATAATCAATGCGTATCAACGATAAGCGCATTGATTCATACCATGATTCCAACGAGCGGCGAACCAATTGGGAATTGCGAGATTAATGTGCGAGATGAATGCATTCAATCATGGCCGTGCATGTCTCTGTAGGATATTCTGTTCGTCCATGGGAATATAACGTAAAGCTGACAGATAGTAAGTTTTTACAAAAAGTAAAAGAAAAAAAAAAGATTGGCGAAAAGAAAAAAACAAAACATAAAAGGAAAAGATAAGTCAAAACAATTTCTACGCTCGAAATGATCGATTAGCGGCGTTGCTTTTATCGAAAATTGATTAACGTGAAATCACGTTTCCGACCTGGCCGACTCTCTATCCTCCTCCGATATAGGTACGTGAAAGGATCTAATCCGCGCGACAGACGAGGCTTACCTCCGGAGCTGAAGAGAGTAATTTCTAGAGGCTTTACTTGATCTCCGCGGTCATATCGTCTAAGGCAAGTGTACCAGTTCGTTTTCTATTAGCGTGTCATTTTTTTCTGTCAAATGACGGCATGCTCAAAGATAAACGAAAGGGATACGTAGATCTCTATATATGTATGTATGTACGTACGTATGTATGTATGAATGCATGCATGTATGTATGTACATAAATACGTAGATACATGCATACGTATCCTCTCTGAACGTGTCGCAGAGGAATCGAGCGGGGAACGTGTTTGGAGCCTACGTTATACGACGAAATTGCTATACCATCGCACTTATCTAAGCCGCTTATAAATCCTTCGTGCTCTCTGACCGTTCCAAAGGAACGCTCGCCTCGGAATTTCGTGTCGCCGCAAGTGGCTTCGTTAAAATGTATCGCCATAACGCGTTTCGAGTTGGAAAGGCCACGGAGAAATCTGGCAAATATGTGTATAGGCCGCGAGAACCGTCTACGCGTTTCATCAAAACGAAAATCCTCGTAAACGTCAAAACGTCCGATACTTTCGATCGATGCGAATTATCGCGACAATGTTTTTCATCGAAAATATATTGCCGATTATAAATCATCATCGAAAATTCGACATTTTTTTTGAAATTTTCTTTCCATTTTCCTCTTCATTATTCATAAGAAAAGGAGGATGTTACAAAGCGTCGAAGAACGCCGTGAAAAGGGATGTCGGATAAAAAAACGCCGTACGAAGAGCTCACCGAGAGAAAGGGAAGAACTTTCCGCGAGAAACGAAAAGAAGAGAAAAGCTTGGGCAATCTTGAGTGAAAGTCAAAAAAAAACACGAACGTTTTGCGAGACATACGTATGTGTATTTACGTGAATGACATAGTTAGTAATTTCTCGAGGGAAGCACATATCCATTAATAGATACCGCCGCGGTATCACCATCATCGTCACCATCAACCCTATACCGTTGTTTCCCTTTATGATCTTTGTCATTCTTTGGAATCATCTCTTTGTTAACTTGGAAGAGGAGAGGTGGTGGTTAAAGGAAGTGCGACGACGAAAGAACTGGCGAACACGTCGAGCGTTTAAGACGACCTTTAAGACTTCGTCTTCTGCCTTTGATTTCCCAAAGGGTTCTCTATCGATGGTACACCGATCCAACATTCTCTGAGATCGATACCTCTAGCATTTCGGTAGTATGTGGCACGCTACGAAGACGTCCAACGACGATGTGCCGTTGGGAGCACTTTGTGCGAGCCATAAAGCGACGCCCGATTGAATTAGCTTCTCCGTGTCTAGGCTTTAGGAAGATCACTTGGTTGGTACTCTACATCCTTTCTCTCTCTCTCTCTCTCTCTCTCTCTCTCTCTCTCTCTCTCGTTCTCTTTTTCTATTTCTCTCTCTCTCTCTCTCTCTCTCTCTCTCTCACTCACTCACTTTCTGATTTGCTCGCTGTACCTTGACCACGATTTTTGGTCTTATAGAGCTTTTGGAGGAAAAAGGTCGAGTTCTTCTTTTACGAAACGTACCTATCGATTATTTTGTCTTACAGATATCTTCTACTCTTCGCTTCTTTTAACATTCTTCAATATTTTCCGTAAAGTAATCGTCTCCAATAATTGATTATGATTTATTATTTATCTTTCTCCTTAACAATAAGTATATCTTTTTTTTCTTCTTCCTTTGTACACTCTTGCATTCACATTTTCATATTATATTCCATTCATGGAACGTTCCATTATGGATACGAGATGTCACGGCTCCGAAACGTGGATTTAATATCTGGAGAAGTTCTTGGTAACTGCTACGTATGTATGTATGTGAGTATGCAGCTACGAGGACGTTTATGGACAATGGACTTTGGCACTATGCCGTGAAAATTGAGTGTAGATTGCAGACGAGACGAAATGCGAATCGCATATTGCCGCAAGCCACTTTGCGAACTTTGCAAGCATGCATGCATGCACTCTTTTCCCTCATTTTATGCTACTATAGAAACGAGCAGAAAGTCAAATAAAGTTTCATAAGCTTTTTTTCATTTCGTGAGTTTCGATGGGTAAAACAAAATGTTCGTAGATATAGTTATATCGCGTAATTACATGCGTATAAATGGTTCGTGTCATGAAAATTTTACTTTATATAATATATATATATATATATATATATCTATATACGTATATATATATATATATATATATATATATATATATATATATATATATATATATATATACGTATACATGTATCGTGCTGTATATTAGAGGGAATGATATCGCGGAGATGATGTCCTAACAGCCATTAACTCTCTCTCACTCTCTCTCTCTCTCGTCTCGAATCAATAGGTTTCGAGCTTTGAAATGAATCGATGTCGTAAAACGATGGTATTCGTGCTCGTTTGCATTGTCTTAGAATAAACAAAGGAGCGACTGGACTGACCCTATTAATCGGAATTTGACGCGTTATCGGCTCATTAAAATTTCTTCAAATGGAGTTGGCATATGTAGTATGATAAAAAGATTATATATATATATATATTATATTATATATATATATATATATATATATATATATATCATGTCATATTTCTACGAGTAAAAATCTCCGGGATAGTAGGATATCGTTCCAGATATGTGATATTCAAGAAGAAATGCGTTACCTTTCAAGCGTCGAAACGTCGTAGAATTCGTTTTTAAGTCGGTGATATGAACGTACATCGAAGGAAAATGTATCTATCAGTTCTTTGAAACTTAGAAGAAGATAGTGTCACCTATACTTCACTTCGAATAATTCTATGAATATCGTACTACGTATTAGTGGCATATCTAATCCATATAATGACTCCTTCCATAGTTGTTCAACTGTTAACTCCTTGTCAGTAACTTCGTCCTCATAGTACATCACGTTAGGAAGTTTCCTATACAATGAGACAGGTAAGAAATAGATCTAAATTATCGTTTTGGAAAAACTTAGAAAAGATTTGAATAATTTGATAATAATTGCAATAATCTATTTTGTTATTAGTTTTATTCATAGGAAATTTTCAAGAACTTATTGGTTGAGGAACCCTTTCGTTAATTCGAATCAATGAAATCTCTTTCTCCGCGTCTTCGCGTGTCACGCGAAGGGAATATCGTGAGGTGTACTTATCTTATCGTTCATCTATGTACCTATGACTAGATCGATCAAAGGCCAAGGACGAGTTATATCGCGTTATCCCTTGAAACTGGGTTCTTTACATTTGCAATTAACATTCCTATTGTCGTGACGTCTCCATCTAACTCAGGAGATGCCCTGCATCGATAAATCGATGGAGTTACGTTAGTCGCAAAGATTTATCGATCGTTGATGAAGGATTTCACGATAGCATCGTTGTCAGCACGGAAAGATAACATTCGTTAGAATCAATAACATTGAAATATGGTAATGATTCGAAGTGTTTGTATAGTACTCGTCAGTGACATGTCAAAAAGAAAAATCTTCGAATCGTCTGCCGGTGATAATGATCGTTACCGTCGCGTATGCCACGCGTGAAATAAAAATCGTTGGGCGAAAAGGAAAAGTGGGTCATCGAAATATCGCTTATGATTTTCGTCCGGGCTTTCGATTTGAATGCTTTTACGGATTTTGTTTTATCGAGAATTCGGGAAAAAGAGATTTCAAATGAATCGACGATAATTCGCGAGGAAAACATGTTTATTGAGTTTGTTCGACGAAAGGAAAAAAGAGAAATTGAAGGAGAAAAAGAGAGATAGGACAATTACGAGTCGGTAACGATAATCGAGAATTCACGATCGATCCCTTTGTTCGTCGTACGTGTTTTGCATTATGTTGATTTGACTGTGGCCTTTTACTATGCAAATGTTGAAAGACCTGGTCCGAGTTAGCGAAGACGGATTCATTTCCGAATCTCTTAAAAGGAGAGTTCGAAATCCCAGATCAACAGAGGCCCCTTCGTTTCTTTCCCCTATATCTATACTTCAAAGAAGGTCTATATAAAGTTTATTCGAATGTGTAGGTGCGAGGAAGGTCTAAAGAAGATAACCAGAAATAAAAAATTTCGAGCCTTACTCGTATGTACCTACCTTTAAAGCACAAGAGCGACCATTAAACATACGGGAGAATGAGAGGCACGATCTATCCAAACGTATGGATTTTAAAATGCACGTATAATGGATTTTTAAAATCAATTCGATGTTTATCGAATAATTTTGTTTCCATCATGAATTGGGAACACAGGACTTTGTCAGTCTTTTATGTGTATGCCATATTGAATGAGGTCGTTCTGAAAGGTTTGCATCGTATTTTCAGAATCTCGTCTTCAGTTGAAAATGGCTTCGAAGTTTGATGAAAGGAAAGCTCGATAGGAAAGTTACATGGTCGGTAGGACGAAGGTTTTATGCAGATCGTAATCCTTGCTTGAGGAAAAATCGATGAGGGATGCGCTCGCGTTGATAAGAATCCGTATGGTACCGTGAAAAGTTTTACGAGTAAATGGTTTTCGAAAAAAAAAAGAAGAAGAAAAAGAAAAAAATATTCGCTAGAAATTCGGAAGCCTTTGTTTTTCTTTTTTTAAATAGTTCGTGTAATTAGTTTCAAAAAGGTACAAGAATATAAAAGCTCGAATTATACATTCGTGGTTATCGGCCATTTGGTTAACGTTGAATTCAATCAAGGTAAAAATCTCCCGTTTTCTATATTGAACAATCGTTCGATTTATTCAACGATACATCCATATGTACACTTCGAAGTGACTCATCTTTGATCGATCCTAACTTCTGCCAAGATTTCAACCGGTATGCTCTCGAAAGCACTCAATATCTTACTCTGTTCGAGCGAATTGTTAAGCCGACTAACTCCTGACCTAATTAATCGTAGGTCCACGAATTTATCGTAAACTTCTCCAATATCGTTATTGAACGTCTATCATTCGATTTATACAATATTATCGTTGCCTCGAGACACATTGAATATAAACGCGTTTCCTTAGCTATTTCGGCAAATTAAAATAATTACCATTCGATAATAGTGTATTCCCGTTGATAAAATAAATATAAGAATTCTCGAAAAGTAAATAAATCGTATCCACCTCGATTGTCTCAGACTTAGAGATTTCATTTCTGAAGATCCACGAGATGGAATCAAGGTAGGGTTGCCCGATAAACAACAAATGGAATTAAGTCCTCGAGAGATAAGATTGGAAAGGAAAGAGCAAACAAGAAAAAAGGAGGAAAGAGAAAGTCGGCGTCAACAAGAGAGTATTATTTAATTAGATTCTTCGCAATGACCCCAAAGGCAATGATATAATTGTTACTCAAGGATCTAGATTAGCTACCACCAAGGATTTCTCAATTGTGCTTGAACGATCTGTGCAAACACCCAAAACTTATTCCGTTCGTATGATAAGATGAACCGAACAAAGACTTCGTATTTTTGATACTTGGAAAAATTTCAAATCGATATTCAATGGTTTCTCATAAATAAACGGAGATGGTGGAATATAGCGCTTGATATCAACTTCACTTACTTATTACATTAGGGAGGTCGTTCAAACTGGGAATTGCAAAATAATATATCTACGTATGTATAGTATGTATGAATTCATCGCACTTTATAACGTACGCGATTACGAACAGAACTTCTCACAGAGGTTAAATATTCTCTGGCAACATTTAAACTCTTTATCCTCCCGACGAAAATTTTCTCGTAGAATTTGTATTCCAACACTTCTACGGTAGCCTTTACGTTAATTCTATGCAAATATTATATGCTTTGTGAAGTGTAGCGAAGAGAGAATGTGTAGGAACTTTCGAAAAATACAAAGAAAAAGATTAATACCTAAAACGTGGACGAGTTTCGATGTTGGCGAAACTGAAATTAAATTTATAAGGAATCCTTTTAACTGTTTACGATTTTGCTACGTTGGAAAGGATGTAAAAAGTGGATGAGATATGAAAAATGTATTGGTCGTTGTTCAACGAAAATCCTATATGTGTATGCAGATAACATAGTTCTCGCATCAGGCTCGGTTCGTGTTGAATCTTCCAACGGTTTTAAAGAAAAGAACGAAAAAAAAAATGAAATTAATACGCTTTCCATATGTAGATATATATTTTTCATGGATGCATTAAAATTGTGAATCTTTTCGTTATTTCGTTTTCCGCTTTACAAAACGAAACGCTCATAAAAACCGTTCCAGCGAGTTTAATTCACTCGTAACACTTAACTCGTAACACTTAACGTCCAAACATGATTTGAAACTTGATAAATCCGAGGGCTAGTGGATAAAAAGGTGGTATGTGTGTGTGTGTGTGTGTGTGTGTGTGTGTGTGTGTATGATATTTAAATAATTATATCGTCGACATACATATATAGGTATATGTATCTACGTACGAGGGATTATTATTCACTATTATATTAAACGTGACGAACGGATTATATTTGCTCGATAATAATTATTATCGTTCGCAACGCAACTGAGAGAGTTTTGTAGTCAGTTTATAATGACTTTTAATAAAGTATAAAAAGAGTTGTTAAAAATGTATTACTTTGATTATTTTATATGAATGAAATAATATTCGCGATAATCGTTCCCTTTCATTGCAACATTTCAATGAAATTGCAATCAAAAGAACGAATAATCAGTACAAACGTGAAATGTTAACAATCCGTTCATTTATTCTGATACTAATGTATGTCATGAATTAGACGTGATTGCATTTAGTAGCGAGAGATTATTGTAATTAACGCTCGTTACTTTTAATTGAATCAGTAATACGTTCGTTCAGGAAGTTGTAATTTTAAACGGAGAAAAAGATAACATGATCTACAGTTTTCATGATAAATATAATACGCTTCAAATATTCTTGTGTCAATACTTTGGACGTAATGTTTATCTTTATTTCGTCTGATGGAGTCGTTGCTGTAAAGCAAACTAAAGAGAGAGAGAAAAAGAGAGAGAGAGAGAGAGAGAGAGAGAAATAAAGATAAAAATAAAGAGAGAAAGAAGGAAAGAGAAAGAGAAACATGAATTCAACCGGTGAATCGTAAAATTTCGTGGTCTTCTTCGTGTGGTCGGTACTCGACTTATCCTTATTTTTCTTCCCTGACGTGGAAATATTAAATTCACTGACATAACTCTTACAGAATTTCGTTTCTTTTTTACATCCCATCTTTTTATTAAACGCTTGCTCTCGGAGAGCTAGCGCCAACGGTAAAATACGAAAAGTCTCGTTTCACAGGTCGGACGAGTCGAGATAAGAGATGAGATTTGTGCAATGGAAAATATCGGGGTATCTCGAATTCTATTTGACTCGATTTCTTTATCTTTTTTCTTTTCTTTTTAATCATTTTTTTCAATTTCTTTTTTTTTATTTTATAGAAACGACCAACGGACGCGAGTCGATCGTGCTATAAGTACGTGCACACACGTATACATACACAGAACTGTATTAAGTGGAATTCGAACTAACGATTTTAGGAGTGGAAATTAGCAGGAACTCGTGCTAATTTGCCACCGAGAGTGGAATTTATTTCCGCCTGACCTCTTTCCTCTTCATCTTTTTTTTTCCCCCGATTAATTCACTCTCACGAACGTAACATACCGCTCGGTCGAACTCGTTTCCTTTTTATTTTTTTTTATATATATATTTTTTTTCAATTTCACTTTGCTTCTAATTAAGTTTATCACTTTTCGTAGAAATACTATATAAAGTATTCGAAATATAGTTATCTACATATAGTTCAAGATCTCTTCTTATTTACATTTAAAGTAGATCGTTGAGTTATCATGGCATTAAGAAAAGTAACTTCGTATTTTCGTTGAATACTTGAACGAACGATCGATTTATTCGAGCGTTAAGAGTACTAGGGACCGTTTCGTGTAATCATTTATCTTCCATTCAATTCCTCGGACGGTTCGATCGTTTATTCATAACATTCTGAAATACGATTTTCATTGACTCGCGAAATAATTAACGAGCGATACGATTTATAAGATACGTATTTAGAAAGGAATAACATGAATACATA
This sequence comes from Dolichovespula media, assembly GCA_911387685.1. Lineage (NCBI taxonomy): Eukaryota > Metazoa > Arthropoda > Insecta > Hymenoptera > Vespidae > Dolichovespula > Dolichovespula media. Next base: position 4,101,332 of record OU426855.1, on the reverse strand, counting down.
TAAGATGAATATGAATGTGCCGCAATATATATTGCATGAAAATGTATTTGGATCGAGAAAATATGTTTTTCGGTTTTTAGATGAACTTTCGAAACAAATCCGAGATCGTCATTGAAAAGTCTCAGGGTCTCATTGTTGATCAACAAACAAAAGAGACGATCCTCTGTCGTTTCTCTCTCCCTCTCCCCCCCCCCCTCTCTCTCTCCCCGGTATTATCGCGCTTTCATAGTAGGAAACCACTTGTGGCTCGGTGCTCGCATTACGCACAACCTTTGATTTATTACGGGAGGAGTAGCAGAATGGCGAGTTCCTTTTTCCTTTTTAGGTTCCTCGTTATTTTTGCTTCTCACGTACCTCCCTTTTCTTTTTCTTCTTTTCCTTTGTCGTTCGTTCTTTTAAAATAGTTCATTCTACGGGAAACATCGTTATCGTTATCGTTATCGTAATAAAAGTTTTCACATAAGACCATTTGAAATTATTCGTTCTAGCGTTAATTAATAAATCGTAATATTGCAACAGAGCTCGGAGTTGCGGTCGAAGCTCTCGTAGAGTTGTACTAGAAAGCGGAAAGATTAATTTGGCAAGCCGCTATACGTGTGTACAGTTATACCGACTTGTACGTACATACATACGCCGACGCCATTACTCATACTCGTACGTTTCTACGAGATGAATAATTCAGAAGCGAATGAGAATCACACTGTTGGATATTAGAAAGCTCCTTGACGCTCGTTATTCTCGCCCTTGCAACTTCTTTTTTCTTGTGCTTTGTTTCTTTTTTTTTTCTTTTTATTTATTTTTTTTCGTTTTTCTTCTCTCCTTGTTATGTCGCATTTCACCGACGCGACGACTGTCGAGTGAAATTGACCTCGGCAAGGATCGCTTGTCGAAACACAACGATATTGTTAGACAAAAGATATTGTATCTCATTAATTCGGAAAGGTTCACTCCATCAAATCGTAAAAGCGCAATTCCGAAGAAAGCCGGGTTGATTTAAGAAGCGTAAATTAAAGCAAGCATTTCGACTTGTTCCAGTCCATAAAACACTGAGTAAACCTCGAAAGCTATTGAAATTCAAGTCCTCACGGTAACATCCTTTAGTATCACCTTTTCCTGATACAAAACGTTGTAACCTTATGAGAGGACATTGTAGCTACCACCTCTTTTTTCTATGATTCCTTTGAAATACGTAATCCCGTCGATCTACCTGAGAGAATACGTTAACTGATATAAAGCTTCCTTCGGAGATAATAATTAGATTAATGTCTTTATAAGGACTAGGACAATAATGCAATTATGTGTGTATTCCTTGGTTGTCTTTCGATTAATCGATAATTATTAGGAAAGAGGAAATGAATATCATAAATAATGAATCAAAACAATTCTCGATTAATTAACGAGTTTCTCTGTGTCGTTGAACCTCGTAATATCCAGTATAAATTCGTCCAATAACAATTACGTAGTCAGTTTTCTTGAAATGATAACGAAATCGAAGCCGTGCGATTAAAATCTCTCTCTCTCTCTCTCTCTCTTCCCCCGGTGATTCAAATTTGCAATGCAAATGTCGGCTTTATTATAAAAACACGTTCGACTATGAAATTCCTCGGTGATCGACGGACGTTTCATCATGGACGTCCCGATATGAGAGTCATCGATGCATGTAGGTATTCTGCACATCTGCTTCGGTGATACGCATACGGCTGTGTAACGAGTTAGAGCGAGCCAACCGGCTAACCGCCTCGAAATAATAATTAAACGATAAACAAGAGTGAAACATACGAACCAATCGTACGGTCTTTCGTTTAATAATCTCCACACATTACCGGCAAAATCTGCGATCACATTCGAAGAAAGTTTTTTTCTAATGTCAGCGGAATTGAAAAAATCGATGCGCGAAATTTATGCTGTTTCATACGTGACTTCTCGATGGAAGAGTTTGTCGGATCGTATCATCGTTTACTCGTCAAGAATTTGATGACAAGTACGCTTATTCTTATTTTACGATGGTGGGAATATCAGCTTCGACGTTAAATGAGATTCATGAAGAGATGTCAATCTTATATGGAGAGGATGGAAAAGGATCGAAATAGAAGTTGAACGTATTCGGTTAAAAAACTTTTATATACATGGAGGATTTGAAATGGTCGCGTCTTTGGTGCCTCGGGCATTTGATTTTAGATGTCAGAAGCTCGATGTAGAAGGATATAAAGATTCTCGATAGGAGAGGTATTTTATATATTTTTATATGTAGTCTGTTCTTTCTCTTTTTTTTTGTCTCTTTTTCCTCCTTTTTTTCTAGTACTTAACAATCAAGGAAATTTACTGATCGTGTGACACGCTCGTGAGCTCTTTGAAATTTTCTATAGGCTGTAAAGAGAAAAAGAAAGAGAGAAGAAGAAGATAGAGAGAGAGAGAGAGAGAGAGAAGGAGAGAAAGAAAGTTAAATAAACGTAATTTTGAGAGTAAAATGAACAAGCAGTTTCGTTCGTCTGTACTATGTCTGATGTAATCTCCTTTTCATAATTTATTTACGTTATCTCAAAGTCCGTATAGATATAATGTAAATTACAATGTACCGTTAACAGAGTAGCTTTTATGTTACATATAACTAATCACATTTTTTTACCGAAGCAAAGTAATATCGCAAAATGTTAAGCCGCTCGTTTTCTTACAAGTACGATTTTAGTGGTGCCAGAGAGACATCGTTCTCTCTCTCTCTCTCTCTCTCTCTCTCTCTCTCTCTCTCTCTCTCTCTCTCTCTCTCTCTCTCTCTCTCTCTCTATTTTATGTCTGTGTTTGTAACTCTTCACAATTTATCGTCGAAAGACAAATTGTATTTTTACTCGTGCAGTTACATTGAATGAATAACTTTCCGTTTAAAAATTGGATATTTTTATTTCGTGCGCGCCGGCCATTGGAAAAATAAATAATAAAATTTTTCATTCGTTTGAAAAAAATGACATAATGTTCTGACAGTTGCGACACTATCGGCAGAATTTCGTTTAATTCAAGTAGTTACCTTCTCTCTTCTTCGATCTTCTCTCTCTCTCTCTCTCTCTCTCTCTCTCTCTCTCTCTCTCTCTCTCTCTCTCTCTCTTCCCTCTTTCCCCTTCTATCATTGAATGTTTTCTACCGAATGAATTATTCACCACAGAAACGAAATGAAAAGTCACAGGTATTCTTTCGTTGAAGGCCAATTCTTCGGAATAGGGAAAGGTGAAGTTCTTTCTTTGTCGGTGAACGAAACGATTATTTGTGGCTCTATATAGTTTCCATAAAATTTGATATTATCACTTTGACCTTTTAATGATATCCTTATCCCATAAACCCTTTTACTCTTTTTGAATAATTTGCCAATTTGAATAATATTTTGTGGACATATCAGAATAGTAATTATTTCCTTTGAAACTTAATTATCTTGGGAAAAAAATTGGGGCAATGTAATATTGCTCCATTTAATTAATTAATTAATTAATTAATTACGTTATTATTTGCGTTTAATGCTATTATAAGCATACAATAATGATAAAATGAATTTTCGCGGAATGGTATCGACGATCCTCTTTTTCATTTACATTCAATGCATTCTCTAGGTAAAAGAATTTTAATAATAAAGAAAAAAATATGTAATAAAAAAATATAAAAATAAAAGGGGGAGAGAGATAGAGAGAGAGAGAGAGAGAGAGAGAGAGAGGAAGGTAGAAAAAAGACGAAATACGATCGATTATGAAATACCACAAATACGTGAAAAAACGAGCACGATACTGAATATGAAGTCTCAATCGATACCACTGGTACATTCCGACATGTCCGATAATACGAAAATTCGTAATTAAAGACTCGACGAAAGTACGTGAGGCTATGCGTAATGAAATATTTCTTTTGAAAAAATTTGATGATCCTTTTAATGGAGATGATATAGGGATGAAGTTTAATTTCGTAAAACTTGTAAGATATCGAAAGGAGAAAAAGGTTCTCTTTTCGAAAAAGAACCGTCAAGAGCATTAAAATGCAATGCGTTAAGAATTATGTAACACGTTGCGTTTCTGTTGCATTAGTTTAAGAATCTTACTCGAAGAAAGTACGAAGTTTTCCTTTCTTCTCTCTCTCTCTCTCTCTCTCTCTCTCTCTCTCTCTCTCTCTCCCTCTCTCTCTCTCTCCCTCTCTTTCAAAAGTTGTTTCCTTTTTTTTTTCTTCCGAGAGAGTTAAGTGATTCAGTCTTGTTTCTTTTCACTGCATCTCGAAGGACATACCCAAGTTTTCTACGAGTCTAACTGCGTTTTATCCTTTTACGAGCGCTTCGTATACAGTGGTAAATTTGACATTGATCTTTTTCGTGTAAACCAACTTTGCTTGTTCTAAATCTAACATGTGTACTATTGCTGTTTCAATTTGCAGTAGATAGGGATTTTTCTGTAAGCTTGTCTCCATTTTGTCTATTAGTTGTTTTGTTCCTCTTTCTCTCTCTCTCTCTCACACTCTATCTCGCCCTCCCTCCCTTCCTCCCCATATAGAATCAATAACTTTTTATTTATTCGCGAATGAATGCTTTTCAATATGTAACTGACATTACATCGATATTAGTTGGATTAAATTTAGTTATATATAGCAGCAAAACGTGATACTTTAAAAAAAAAAAAAAACGTTCAAGGATTAAAAAATTTTGACAAATTTATTTTTCATTCCAATCACATACATAAATCGATAGTTCGTGTATCTTCCGTCGCACCTTTGTGAAATAAGAGTGTAAATCAAATTTTAGCAGATATGGAATACGTTTGTAGACGTAGAATCGAATGGAGAGCGCATACACGATCTGCGGCGGGGATTTAATAAAATATAAATCTTCGTTGGGAAGAATGGAAATTTACGTCCTAGCGATGACAAGCGATTTATATTCGAACGAAGATTCTCTCTCTTTCTCTCTCTTTCTCTCTCTTTCTCTCTCTCTCTCTGTCCCCTATTCCTTTCTCAATTTTCATTTCGTTCTTTTATCGTAGTATCATCGACCGAGAAAATAATACAAAGCAACATTTTTTCCCCTCTTGTTTCAGTCTGTTCTCGGATCTGAGAAGTTTGGCGGGAACCACCCTCATGAATCTCTTGGCAGCCCTCTTCATGGTTCAACTCCTTTTCATCGTCGGCGTAGGGGGTGTTCAGGTAAGATTTTACATCGACCAGTATCTACTCGTTTCTTACCAATAAAAGCGAAAGAACCCTCTTCAGTTAGTCAATACTCTTAGTCAATACTGTTATTCTGTCTCTCTATCTTTTTTTCTTCTATCATAGACTTTCCTATTTTTACGATAGACATTACTTTGGGACTAATCGAAGAGAAAAAATATTTGATCGATCGTCGAAGCATACCATCCATCTTCTCGCGTTTCTCTTTCTCGTCTATTTCCTCTTTGTTCACGTTTCTCGTAAAACCAAGTTCTCTTTAATTAAGTCTAGCATTTCCTTTGTCCTTCGAATCGTTGTTTCGTACATAGAAAGGTGAGCTTTGAATATATCGCGCGTACATTTCTTTGGATATAAAAAAAAGAAAACTACAGCGTTGACATTCGTTGTAAACCGCGAAAAGAGCAGGAAATGTTTCCCCAATCCCTTTGAGATGATGCTCTCCGACGGGCGTTGAAAGCAGGGAGGGCAAAGAAAAGCAATGAGGAAAAGCGGAGAATGGAAAAGTGGCTGGAAATACGAGACCGTTGCTACGTGCTCGCTCGTAAGAAGCTCTGTGTAAAGTGTACACACACACACACACACACACACACACACACACACACACACACACACACACACACACACACACACACACAAGCACAGAGAAAGCGAGAAAAATGGCGGTATTGTCATAAGCTCTAAATAGTATTACGTCGAAGTCGAAACGTTCCGACTTATCTTCCTGGAAAAAAGATACTTTTTGCAATTTCAACCTACCCTCGAGCATTCGTACCATTTCGCAAACTCAGTCTGTCTTTTTCGTAGCTTTTAAGTTTTTCGTATCAAAAAATTGCTCGTAAAAAGGATGTCGTACGGTAAACAGGACGTCGCGAAAAATCGATTACCCACAATTGAATATTTAATGATATTTTTTTTCGGGTTGAAAACGTGAAAAACACCTAATAGAAAAGAAAAAAGAATAAAAGAGGAAAATTAACGCAAGGAGAGTAATGATAAAATGGAATATAGTTCCTCGTGTTGTATCCCAAAACGTAGATATATATACTTCGGGTGACTCGTGACATTATTCCCCTGAAAGCAGGAAAACTTGTTAAAGGAGAAGACGTACCGCACGGGAGGGAGGTGGATTTGTTAAATAATTCACGAGGCGAATAACACCTTGGGGTTTTTTGTGAGTGAAACCATATGTAAACGTACAATTATCAGGGGCCACGTAAAGGTGTTATTTTATTAATACGTCGCGTGAGAACCTGTAGTATTCAGCTTGCCGCCTTTCTTTTTTTCCTACCCCCTCCCCCAAAGGTATGACTCTAATATTTACAAGAAATGATCTTCGAGTACGACTGCAATATTCATCGAGCTCCCAACACGTTCCCGCTCTTCTTCTTATTACCGCACTCTTGAAACTACTCTACTCGTATGGCGTTCCATTTGTGTCTCTCATTTGGATTAGCGTCGAGGACTCGACACTTAATTAACGCGGCTAATGTGTTCCGTGGAAACGTCTGACAAACCGAATGAATAGAAAAATAATTTGAAGTTGGATAGGAAAATAAAGGAACTATTCGTTGGAATTCGATGGAAAATTAAAGATCCCCATATCTACTTCCTTTTTTTTCTTCTTCGTGTGCCTGGAATGCAAGGAACGTGAACGAACATTCTTGAGATCGTGGATGTTACGAGAGATGCGATAGAAGTATGTCGGAAAATCGAAAAGGCAACGAAAGCTTTTCGAAATCAAAACGAACGTGCCGAGCGGTATGTTCCGCTTCGTATATTTTTGAAAGAAAAATTTTATGATAAATAGAGAAAGAGAAAGAGAGAGAGAGAGAGAGAGAGAGAGAGAGAGAGAGACGTTGGAAAACCTCGGAAGAAAAAAAAAGAACAAAAGCAACGAATTCCACCCTAGTTACTTCAACTTTGAGCGAATCTTCACAAAGTCTGAGCGAATATTATACATGCGCACGACTTCTATGAACTGCGTGAGGTATGCGCACGTATTCTTTTCGACGATGGCGATAAAAAAGAAGAAGGAATGTTTACATCATTAGTAAAACCAGTACACCCTTCGGGATGAAGGTGTTGTACTTGAAGCGGATCTCTCATGTCTCTGACCTGTCATCTCTCACTCTCTCTCTCTCTCTCTCTCTCTCTCTCTCTCTCTCTCTCTCTCTCTCTCTCTCTCTTTGAACTCCTAGCGTAATTAAGGCACTGTTTCGTATGTTGTGTAGGCAACGTTCTGCTCGCGTGTACGTACGGTGACACGTTGAAGAGCACTTAACACATCCACGGAGGATTTAATGATTCCGCGCTGTAAACGCGAAGGTACGACCTTTAAAGGGATTCCGCTGCGTTGCGCGGAAAACGAACTTTCCGTTCTTGCCCGATTTTTATTCTCTTCTTTTGAACGAAGCCTCCCCATCCCCATCCCCGCCTCCATCCTACCCCACTCGTCTTGTTGTACAACTCCCACGCGTTATTGTGCGCCCGTGTGGTTTTTTCCCTCCTCGCGTTTCTCAAACGCGATCAACAACGTCGGGTTAAAAGCACGGAATAATTATTACGCGCGAAATGTCAAGAAGGAAAGTTGTCGCGTGTGTTTTGTGTTCTCTTGTTTCTCGTTGAAAGGAATATACGGCGAATAAGAAAAAAAGTTAAAAAAAAAAAGAAGAATGAAAGAAATAGTGAAGGAAAGGAGAATGCGATGCGTCGATTGTTTTCTTACAAAAAAAAGAAGAAACAGCACAGAATAGAATGAAATTACGCTGACGATGTGAAAATTTTAGACGATCGATAGAGACGCATCTTTAAATATAAACGGCGTAACGCATTCGTCCATTCTTTTTTCCCCCTGAGAAATTTGCGCGCTTGGTTTTTAAATTAGCCGAGTGCGTACTAAATACAATCAAACAAAACGTGTTTAACAACGGTTGTATTGTACAATGGTACGTCGAACAAAGAGCTTGAGAAATCACCGTCGATGGCAGGTCTATTGTCCGGGCAACGTATTCATCGTATAAAGTGATACGGTTTTTACGTGGTACAGCAAGAACGAAACAGTAAAGAAAGAAAGAGACACACACATAGAGAGAGAGAGAGAGAGAGAGAGAGATATTTATTATGAGGGTCGCACGAATGAAACAATAGAAACTTTGTCGTTCGGGGGAAATCTCTTAACCAAAAACGTCGAAAGCGTCTGGTCGGTAACTTTTACTCGCTCTTACTCCTTATGGCGATACCATTATTTTCCGCAAGAGAAACGCCAAGATGGAGATAGGTAGGTGGAAAAGAGAGAAAATAAATTTAACTCGCGAAAACTTTTCGTATTTTCCTAGCATAGATTTCTTTCGTACCCTTTGCACCGTATTCGTTCTTGAGGGATGGTAGGAAAAACGCTGAAGAAAAGAAAAAGGTAGGGAGGGAGGGAGGGAGAGAGAGAGAGAGAAAGAGAGCAAAAAAAAGAATGGAAAAGAGATGTAGCGAAAAGTAAAGTGAGAAGAGAATGAGAGATGATGCTACTACGTTCGACTTGCGAATACAAAAAATCTCGAAGAACGAAGGATATTTGCACGTTTCGAGTAGAATATTTTCGTCGTTCGTGTCACACATATAAAAGCATTATCGGACACGTCGGGGTTCGCCGAGAGTTATGATTTTATATTGGCGCTAGGTCAAAATTCGCGATATCTTAAAAGCCTTCGAGTTTCTCTTTGTCTTAATATGTTGGGATACGTTTATATTAATCATAGTAAATCTCCATATAGAATACATCTATCAATAGGACGACTCACAGAGTATACCGTATGTCTCAAATTCAGCGTATACTTCAGACCACATACCACGTGAGCTTTGGAATGTGATATATTACGGCTGGCATTAAGCTCAACGCGTTTCACGTCCTTGTATTACGGTTTACTGAGGTGGAACGGGCCGAGTAATGGGCAAGTACTTCGCCGTCAAGCGATGCGGAAAACGCGCGCCGTTCCTCCAAACCGCAAAAATACTTATCGGGATTCAGCTGCGACTGATTTACGATCGAGATTATCCTCTTTCGATTATGCACGGCCTCCCGATATTATTTACTCAAACGTATACACGAATTGGCGAATAAATGATGCGTGAAAAGTATTAAAAATATTATCGAAATGTTTTTTTTTGTTTACCCATCGTTAGTAGCTGAATTTGAATGAATTTATATTTCCATGTGCTTTGTTAATTTGTATGTACGTATACAATTTGCACGTATTTCAATAGACACATAGAATCGTGTAAGTACGTATTAGTCTATATCAGTCGTCCGTCAAAGCCGCTTCGACTGGTGGAATGTGTACATTCATGTGCTGGAACGTGAGATATTCGGTGGTACGAAATGTAATAGACGAAATTAAATAGTTCGTTTGACATACTACGGATAATACGACGACAGCGACGACTATACAGCATCAATTAAAAGTGACCGCTGCCAAGAAATGTTATCGTTATAATAGGGAAAATAGGTGATCGAATAAAGGGGTGATAAATAATGAAAAGAGCAAAAAAGAAAAAACAAACGAAGAGAAAGATTCATTCTCGATAAACCCTTTTATTTGCGGATTAAAAGTTACGGGCGATCGTTCGGAGCAAACGAATCGTGCCAATTTATAAGTTTCATTTTCCTCGATTTTTAGCGATATCGTTCTTTGCGATTTATGCTACGTGAATCTTCGATATGGAAATAGATTCTATTCGTTTGTGACAAATCCTAACACCTTTGGGCTGATGTTGTCGCCTTATCATTCCAATAATCGGATGATCCTTGAACGGGTAAGAGAGAAAAGCTTCGAAAAAAAAAAGATCGTGTGGAGCTTTGATCAGGGAACACAGATAAAGTTCAACTTTTGTAAGTACGTGTCTGCGGGTGACATACAAAAAGTGAAGATCAAGATGGAACTTCTCTTAAGTAGTCGGATGAGGAGGGAGGGGGAGAGGAAAAGGAAAGAAAGTAGAGAAATTTGAAAAGAAAGAGACTTATTATAATGAAATCAAAATAGAACTTTCTCGGGGAATCTCTCTGTAAAATACTATAAAAGGGAAGGAAAGAAAAAGAAAAAGAAAATAAACGAGAGGAAAATGGCCGTAATCGTCTTAAAAGCGAAGCGTCCAAAGTTCTCTTGGATGATCTTCGGACATTCTGAAAGTACATAAATCATCTAGTTTCGCAGTTTCGAAGATAAAATTTTGAAGAAGAAAAAGAAAGAAAGGAAAAAAAATTAGATCGTAAAATATTTTCAATGGTATATAAATTTATCTCCAATGGTACAGCCAACAGGTTATATTACAAAAGATACTTCAGCGTATAATTAAATTTGCAAAACTCAGAAAGAGATTTGCCTTAAATGTTATTTAACATCGAATTATTTTTAACTATTATGACTCTATTTGTTCTTAAACTTCGGTGCGTGCTTCCAAATATGTTGGAATTTACTGTTGCAATGTTAAGAAAGAAACGAAATAGAAAACAAACGAACAAAAATGGCAGTTATTTATATTTTATACGTCCTTTTTTTTCTTTTTTTATTTTTTGTAACAAACATTATATTTTAACAACGCTTGTAACTTTTATCGTCGGTATACGAAATCAGAGCGGATGCACATTGATATTGCGCACGCATGTACATATATAACGAGGACTTCGGAAGGATATATGTGATCTAGAAAAGAGAGATAGAAATATATATGTACAGAGAGAGAGAGAGAGAGAGAGAGAGAGAGAGAGAGAGGGAGGGAGGGAGGGAGGGAGGGAGGGAGGGATAATGGGAGGGATAGAGCGATCGCGCGCGCAAGTGTAATACAGGAAAATGCATCTTCCCGGTATTGCAGCGAGTTGGACGTATAGCCTTGTTATTCGAACCACGCTCTCTTTATCGATCACATTCCACTTTGTTGCCAGGATTTTTAACAATAAAGGTCCGCCTATACTATCGCAATGTCACGATTAATGCAACGATTGTTTCTTTGGGAAATACGTTTTGCACTTAAAGGATCGTTGAATGTTCAACAATATTTTCATGCTCACTCATAAATAATTTTTAAAGCAAAAATTTGACTTCACGATTTATTTTTCTTTTCGGTTTTTTTTCTTTTTTTTTTTTAATTTTTTAATGAAAACGTATTTTCTAGTATAAGTATCTCGTCGGCGTAATAATACTCGCGGATTGCGACGAGGTGTTGGTAACGTTTTCAGAATGCAGAAAAATGAAAATCGTTCTCCCTAGAAAACCGTGATAGAGGAATCGCCGCAATGCAGTATACCTTTCGAAGTCAACAAGCTCGCGGTTTAAAATTCGCATCTCGAATGCCTAAGTTCGTGCTTTTTTTGCTGTGTTCCGCGAACGGACGCAAACGGAGACCGAAACAGTCACTGATACGTGTGGTAAACGGATCTTTCCATCCTATCTTCGGGTTCGGTGGATACGTTTAATCTCTTTCTCTCTCTCTTCTCTCTCTCTCTCTCTCTCTCTCTCTCTCTCACTTTCTCTCTCTCTCTCAGTTTTCGTGTATAAAAGAACCAAGTTGAATTCAGAAATTTTGCGAAGTCACGTACATGCCACATAGAACATTCCTCTCTTTCGTTATCTTTGTTTGGCGCATCGCGTGACTTTAAGCTGAAACCGCAAGGAATTATCTTATCTCTGAAGAAATATTTGAAAGATAGATTGAAAAAAAAATAGAGAAGGAAATTACTGATGTTTCCATAGAATCTCTACAGACCAGTGATAGTAATGACGTGAAGAGAGAGAGAGAGAGAGAGAGAGAGAGAGAGAGAGAGAGAGAGAGAGAGAATGGGAGAAAGATAGATATAGTCGCAGGATCATAATCGTTTAATGAACGACCTTCGATACTATTAATGTTACGACTATGTTAATAGGATTTTCGTTAACGGGAAGATCAGAGAAATTCTTGGACCGATCGATAATCGCATAACGAAGTTTAATTAACGCTTATATCCCATTTGCATCGTTTCATGGCGTTACTCGATCGCTATTTCAATATATACACGTGTCGTTGTTACGACGATATAATACCTTTCATTGGGAACATTGTGATTTTTTTCACATTTTTCTTTTTTTTCTTCTGTTAACCAATCTATCCGATCTTTTCTCTTCGTTTTATCAAACGCTTTTCCAAATGTTCGTTTCTTATTTTTCTTATTTTTCTTTGTCTCCTATCCCATTAACCTCTCCTTCAATTTCTTTTTCAGCCTTAATTTTCTTTTCTCCTTGTTCTTTCTTTTCTTTTCTATGTCTTTCCTATACTTACGTGATCGACCTGCTTCAGATCGTGCGAACAAAGTGTTCGTCGATAATCGGTCGATAATGCAGATTAATTAATATGTGCAAGGCGTAACTCGAGCACCAAGTGCACATTGGTTTTAACGCTCGAGTTAATTGCTACGTTGGAAAAGCTCTTTTTATGAACTCATATTTGAAACGAACGCTGTAACATATCGGCTGTCCTATTCATTCCTCTATGTAAATTACGATATGTGTTTGCACATTCGCGATGTAAAAAGGAGCCGAACGCTCGTTCGATTTTGATTGAAATTTAATGACATCTGCAAGGAAAAAACATGCTTGTTTTTCCACGCGATCCTTGAGTTTTGCGCTCGTTTCGAACATAAAATATTCCAATGGAAATATTTCTGATACAAGAGGAAAGAGAGAGAGAGAGAGAGAGAGAGAGAGAGAGAGAGAGAGAGAGTGAGTGAGAGAGAATTTTGAATTTTTACTCGATCGAGATAGAATAAGGTAATTTCGTGTCTGCATAAAATTTCTATCCTCGTGCTAAACTTTAGTACATATAGATTTCACGCGAAGTCACAGCCTTCTGTTCGATTTATGCACATATGTTAGAATTTCCTTCGGAGTTCTCCTTATTGCTCGCGAGTTGTGCATAGAATATATTCGCGTATTGAATCGCATAACACGTGTAGAAACTATCTAGAAAAATCATTTTCAGACAATACGGTTTTTCATGAATCGAAAATTGAATCAAAATCTCGATCGTAAGTGAGCGGCCAACTTGTACACATGTGTGTATAGGTACATCGCGTTTATAGTAACGTTTAATAACGCACCTGAGACTGCACTTGAACGGTATAAAAAGGGAATAAGGGAAAACGAGCACTATCTGAACCGTACCGATACTCGTTAAAATCGGTCGAGTGCTTTTCACGATAATTGCTTTTAAGAACGCCCAACCAGATGCGATCACCTGTTGTAGGTATATACGTATAGGTAGATGTACTAGATGTAAAATCCAGACGATACACGTGATGGACGTACATATAAATATTTGACGAAATAGATTTCGTACTTTCGCCCGACGAGAAAATGTTGTGAACTAATACTCACAAACGCGAATGACACGAATAAGGTAATCACACGGAGTTGACTACCACTATGTCGTTTGTAAAAGGGAGATTGGAAAGTGGATGTAATCAAGGAGCTGAAGAAGAGCGACGTCCCATTCGAGAGAAGTGAGATCGACCCCTTTTGGACGTTCTTTCTTTCATTTATATCTTTTCTCTTACTCGAAAGTAGTTCGAGCAAGTCGAAAATTTCTATCCCAGTTCTTGTTCCAAAGACAAAAGAGATTGGACTTTTGTTTTCGAAGAAGATGAACCTTCCTCGTTTTCGGAAGGAGCACATTACCATCGACAAGTTTAGAAAATTATATATAACATTTGGACGATTGTAGTGATCGGTCGAAAAAGAAAAACAAAAAAATAGCACCGCGCAAAATTTATTAGGAAACTCGAAGTCGAAAAGAGTCTCTTATATTCGTCGTTGTTTCTCGATTTATTTTCCTCTACAATAGGTCACAATGATCGAGCAACTTTTAATCTCTTTGTAAATTACCGTACGAGTCAGCTGTTGGATAGTACATACCTTTCTACGATTACTTTTCCGTGTCACATAAACATTTATTATAAAGATTTACCCTTAATTCGATCTTCGAACGCGTCTAAGCAATTATCATTTATTAACGTCAAGAGACATTCATAGAGTCGATTCGTGCAAAGGAGAGAAAGGGTTTAAGTGGACGAGACACTTGAAAAATATAAGTCACGAGTAATCCAGTACTCTCTCTCTCTCTCTCTCTCTCTCTCTCTCTCTCCCTCTCTTTCTCTGCTCTACATGCAAAAGTCATCCGATAAAATTGTGGAAGGTACTTGAAAGCGAGCTCGGTACTTCAATAAATCAAGACTTTATCGTCGTTGTTGAAGTTTCATGAATTTAAGTCTATACTACTTACATGATAAAAGAAAGAGAGGAAAAGAAGGGAGAGAGAGAGAGAGAGAGAGAGAGGGAGAGGAAGGGAGGGAGAAAAAGAGAGGAAGAGAGTAAGCCGAAATAAGGTATTAAACAGAATTCTTAATATAAATCCATCCTATGCAATTTTCTTCGCGTGTATTCATGATAAATAAGATCCACACATATAATCGGCAAAGTTCTTTCGTAAGACAATAGCAATATCTGCGATCTTGTTTGTTCTCTCTCTCTCTCTCTCTCTCTCTCTCTCTCTCTCTCTCTCTCTCTCTCTCTTTCTCTCCTTCTCGTGCGCGCGCACCCGAGCGCAGTTTTTTTGCATCATCTTTACATTTATTTACCGCAAAACACGAGGAGCTCCGAGTTATAAAATTGAAATTTGAGGTTGCCTCGTGATCAGTAATTCGATCAACCCTTTTACCTTATGTAATATCTTCCCTTATAACATCGAGCGTAATACTTCGAAGAAGGTAATACGGCCCGGCCGAACCGATGCTAGATAATCCAACGGGATTATCCGCCGTTGAAAAGTCTATCGGAGATAGAGCTGTAAGGATCCTTATTCCTGTATAGTACTCTTCTTCTATCTCAGAGACGCTGGTTTCGATAGAAAGGCGGACCACGTACGTTTCTCTTTTTCAACCATCGCATCGTGTCTCTACGGATCGTTCGAAGGATCTTTCTAGAAAAGTCTTACTCTGACGTGTATCCTTGTTCCATCAAACGGATTAATTCGAAGAAACGGAATTCGATGGCAAAACTGGAGAATGGCTCTTTCATCCGGCGATTAGGGAAACTCTTGCAAGAAATCATTAAAATGGATTGTGAACTATGAGAAAAACGTGACGAAGAGTTCATAGTGGTTAATACGTAGCCCCCATAGGATGGCAACCACAAAGGTAATTTTCAATAGAAATACGAGTCACGTAGGAAAAGGATTCAAGGTTTGCCGTCTTCAAACTCGCTTCGCTTTTCAAATGTAAAAGCCTTAAAGGGTTCGAACTTCGGGAACTCCATTGTGGTTCTCTCGTTCACAGTTCGTACGAGCTTATCGAACATTTTCTACATACTTACGTAGTATGTACCTTCCTTATTCCTCTTCCTCTTTCTTCCATCTCGATCGATCAACGAAATACGACAATGCGTAAAAGGGAAATCAAATCGCATTCCTCATTGGAATTTATGAAAGAGAGAGACGAGGATGGAAAATCACGAATGATTCTTATTCGATCGTATAATTCCTTAAGAGGAATTCTCGTGGCCACACGGGAATTCACATTTCTATTTCGCTCGATCAATTAGTAACCGCATGCGTGTTGTTCCGTCGTGCCATTAATTGAAGTTGCGTGGGCGACGCGCTCCTTCAAATCGTCCTCGTTTCGCTCTCGACAGCCAATACGTCACGCTTGTATATGTAAAAGGTACATACTTGGAAAAGGGTTGGTAGCTTTCGAGAAAATAGATAAAAAAGTACCAAAAAAAAACAAAAATATGGGAGAACGTTGGCGTCATTTAATTATTCGTAAATCGATCGTGTTCTCATTAATATAGTTAAGTGTATATATATACACATATATATACATATATATATATATATATATATAATGTAAATATAGTTCTATTAATTAATTAGGTTAAATGGAAATATTCACAACCATAATTAAAATACCTATCGATATGGAAATTATACCAATTATTAAAGAAGTCATTTTTTGCATCGTTATATCTCGTATCGGAAAGAGAGAGAGAGAGAGAGAGAGAGAGAGAGAGAGAGAGAGAGAGAGAGAGAGAGAAGTCAAGTACAACGACTCAATTTTCCATCGGATAAAAAATTGTCTGGCGAAAACGCGAGCATTTCGAATTTATTTCCTTTCTTTGGTGAATCCAACAAAACGGTGCTGCCACTGGTCCACCTCGATAACGATAGAACAGCTCGTCGTGAAAAATGTTTTATCTTCTTTTGAAGAGACACGGACGATTAATCGAGCTGCCATAGAAAAATGACACTTCGATTCAGCGACGCGAATTTTTACGACGTGGGCGAGAAAACGTCTTGTTAGGTTTTATGTTCCGTGAAAGGACAAAACGTTTTACTTTTTTTTTTCTTTCTTTCTTTTTTTTATATCTTAAGATGAAAGATATTTATAGAATACGTAAAATGTATCGTCGTTCTGAAGCATCAAGAAGAAGATATGAACCAGCATTCCTTTCTGTTTTCTTCTCTCTCTTTCTCTCTCTCTCTCTCTCTCTCTCTCTCTCTCTCTCTCTCTCTCTTCTTATTTACAGCTACGTAATAGCGCAGCAAGAATGTTTATAGCCCGACTAAAAGGTGCTTTTTTCCTTGCGAAAATAGGTGAACATATAGTGACCCTGAATGAAGAGCCCCACTCGTTTCAGCGAGTTCGTCGCGAGAACATCTTCCATCTGCCATATTTCGTCCTTCCTGTTATCTATTTTTTCTTCTCCCTTTTTTTTCCTTTTTTAATGATATGATAATCTGAATGGTCTCACCTCGTCGTTAATTTCGTCGTAAAATCTTTACGTTTAACGTTTGATATAATAGTATCTTCGTTTATTACATCATCATCATCAAGAAATAGCTACGATTAATAAGACCGACACGCGAAAGCCCTCGCTATTCGGGAAGTTATAGAACGTGTGACGTGAACTATTTCGAGAATGAGCACGAGCGTCTCGTGCTCGTAAATCATCCCCTTCGATATAACCGTAACTCCTTAGACCTTGTTTCCTTATACTTCTTTCTCGTATCGTGTCATCTCTTTGTAACGTTTAAAAAGAATGCTTTATTAAGCTTAAGACACGATAAACAATTTTTTAACTACGAAGTTTTCATCATCAACGCTCGACGAAGCGTAAACTAGTCGAGTGTGAATTCGAAGATTAGATTCTTTTTTTTTTAAGTTTCTCTCTTTTGTTCGTAATAAATATTATGAATATTTATATCTATATCAGGAATATAAATATATATATATATATATATATATATAATCTTATCGATCATAATCACGAGCCCTTGTCGTTTTAATCGTTACGTACTCGATTCCACGAATAAACGTTAACGATACGAAGTAATAATTACTCCAATTATGGAGCACGTTATCGAAGTGAATCGTTACTCTCGTTAAAGGACGCCACGTTTGAAATAACAGTCATATTCTCTGGAGTTCGGGATCGTTATATCCCTCATTGATGTTTCGTCCTTCGACTTGTTGAACACGGTATATAGTATATGCTTGAACTAAATTGCGAACGTCTAGCAAATTCACATCATCGTTAATATTGTGTTTTTAATTATATCGTAAATGATTGTACAATGAGTTGAAAAAAGATAGAGAGAGAGAGAGAGAGAGAGAGAGAGAGAAAACGAGTTTATTATATTAATACGAATATGATATTCACCTGATGCAGAAATTATTCAGAGTTTATCGATCGAATTCTCTGCATTTAGCTGTATATCAATTAATAAATCCAAACAATAGCTTTTCAGTGCTCGCGTGAGTTATCTCGCCATAATATAAAACGAATTCCGATAATATCGCAAGTTTTATCTTTTATGAATGAGATCCATTCTTTTTTCAAAACGGCTTTATCGATACAATGATACATATCATTCTTTTTGAAACCGACAAATATATAAACAACGTTAAGGATTCAATACGTGAAAGTTCTGAGCCCCATTAAACGTACATTGAAATCGAAAATGGATAATGGAACGTCGTTGTTAAGATCCACTTCTCTTAACCGATGTTTGTCGTCGATAACATTTTCTTCTAGAAATCTAGAGAAAAATACGAGAGGATGGAACGATGGAAAGATACTGTGGGATGTCGTTTACCCTTTTAGAAATTTAATCATTGAAACTTGGTTGAAATTTTCGAGAGCCTTATAATCTTGAAACGAAAGAGAGAGAGAGAGAAATAAAGGAAAGGGTCTTTCTATGTGTTATACGATCAACCCCCAAGGAAGTCAGAAGTATCTTCGAGGGTTACCTACCACTCTTCCATCTTGGAAAATTTAATTGGTAAAGCCTTTGACAAAACTAAAATTTCAAGTATAATGGTGTAGTTTGGTATATGCTACTATCTTTTCCCTTTGACTTATTTTCTCTCTCTCTCTCTCTCTCTCTCTCTCTCTCTCATATATATATATATATATATATATATATATATATATATATATATATAGAGAGAGAGAGAGAAAGATGTGGGTGTCTCCTTTAACGTAGATTACAAGCGTGCTGCGAAATACTTACGCGCCCTTTTTAATTATACGAAGGAAGAAGGACAAACAGACACACTTTAGAGTCTTAATCAACGTTGAAACACGATCCGATCCTTCCTAGTTTAAATAAATCCTCGCAACCGCTTATCTCGTTTATTATAACACACACAGCTTGTAGGGATGTACGGAATTTTAATTAATCCGAGCTTTTACGAATTTTACCTTATAAACGACGAAGAAGTTAATAAATTCAACGTTGTTACTTTCCGAATATAAATGAAGAAGAAAATGGAAAATGGCTTTATTAAAAAGAAAATAAAAGAAAAAAATGAAGCAACAATATATATATATATATATATATATATACACACACACACACACGCACACGCACACAATATTATTAGCACAAACGAACTCCTTGTTAAAATTCAGTGAACAGATGTTCTTACTTTTTCTTTTTCTTTTCTTTTTTTTATAATTTAATTGCTTTAAGTTCGTTTAAGTAACGTGAATTTAAGTCGGTAGAAAATGAAAAACGTTTAAGGAGAAAAACGTTACATTAACTGGAAAAAAGAGCAACGAGAGAGAAAAAGAGAGAAAGAGAGAGAGAGAGAGAGAGAGAGAGAGAGAGAGAAGGCATAGAACGAAAATATGGGTTCACAGAGCGTAAGGCGAAGAGTTGCCTTCGTGGAAGGCGAGAAGCAACCGGGGGCGAATAAATAGTTTAACATAAATCACATGCTTTCGTATCACGTGCCGGATGAGCCTTGATACATTTTTCGAAGCACGAGTGCGTCGTTAGGATGAGTTCTTAGATGGCTGAAAGGAGGACGAAGAACAAGGGGACGTAATACAAAGGACGTGAAAGCAACATCATTTTGTATGTTCCAAAGTATCCTCTTCGTTACGAGCCGTGTAAAATCTTTCTGATTTTTGTCGCTTTCCCATCCGCCGTTCTTTCCTATTGACGACAAATTTTTTCCTAATAACGATACAACGCGAACGAAATGAAATGGGAAAGGAAATAAATTATCGTTCGTAAATAAACGTATTGTCAACGAATCTTTATTCATCACGTATACTTATACGTTTATTAAATCTAAAATGAAAAAGAAAAAAACAAACGAACAGAAATAAAGATAGCAAAATAAAAAGAAATAAACGAAAGAGAGAGAGAGAGAGAGAGAGAGAGAGAGAGAGAGAGAGAGAGAGAGAGAGAGGAAAAAAAGGAGAAACGATTAAAACGAAATCGATGCGACACTAATCGGCTTTCAGGATTCGGAGCTTTGCATTTCCCTCGGACTGAGCCTTCAATATCTGAGGGTATCGGTGGTTTGTTGGTTAGCTGCGATGTGCCATCATCTCTATGCCACAGTGGCCTCAATACCTCGCCGTGACGATCCTCCTACGTATCTCAAATATAGCGTCTTCGCCTGGGGCGCGCCCCTTGTCACTCTTGCCGTTGCCACCCTTGTGCAGAGCCGAGAAAGCAATGATTTCTGGAACGTTGTGGATCTGACGCCGTTCAACTGTTGGTAAGAATACTGTTTCCCCCTGAATGATTTACCTGCGAATCCGAGGTAATTCGATCATCTGCTCTTGCTTCACGACTTTTAGACGCGAAAAAAAGTGAGAGAATCATGGAAGAACGTACTACCGTGATTTTCTTCTTCTTCTTCTTCTTCTTTCCTCTCCTCCATTCCCCACCCCATCACGCAAAGGCGATCTATTCTTTTCATCCTTTTATTCGTCTTTTCATCAACGAGTCCGGTGTTCCATAAAGACCTTTAGATCATTTTACCACTACTTCTTCCTCATCACCACTCAAACGTCCCTTCCTTCCTTCCTTCCTTCTTGCTTTCTTTCTTTCTTTCCTTCTTCCTTTCTCTCTTGTAACGGAAATGGAAGACACGAAAGGGCGATAAGGATCGTTTTCAGAGTGCCGAAGGGCTGACCGAAAAAAAAGAAGGGAATATTACTTGGGAGCCCTTATCTCGAGGAAAGGAGAACATTACAGAGAAACTCGATACGTCTTTCGCATCATATTCGGTTAAATAAGTACGGCAGAAAAAAAAAAAAAGAAAAAGGGAAAGAAAAGAAAGAATTTTTGTTAAACCTTGTTTCGAAAGGAAGCGAAAAAAAAAACGCTGGTCTGACCAATTTATTTCGCTTCTACTGCACGATTGTGGGGTAAAACACCATGTAGTTAGTAACGTAGCAGAGGCAGTAGTAGTAGTAGTAGTAGAGTAGTAGTGTAGTAGAGTAGTAGTAGTAGTAGTAGTAGTAGTAGTAGTAGTAGTAGTAGTAGTAGTAGTAGTAGTAGTAGTAGTAGTAGTAGTAGTAGTAGTAGTAGTAGTAGTAGTAGTAGTAGAGTAGTAGTGTAGTAGAGTAGTGTAGTAGTAGTAGTAATAGTAGTAGTAGTGTAGTAGTAGTAGAGGAAAAAAACAGGTCAGACATGAGAAGAGGGCAGGAGAGAGTGAAAATACGAGTTCCACGGACTGACCACAATCGTATTTAATTTCGACCACTCGTTGCAAGAGGTGGACGCTGTTGTCGTCGTCTTCTTCCTTTCAAACTTTTCTTCCTTTCACCCGTTCAATTTTTTTTCCCCTTTTGTCTCGACTCATTCGACGATATCTTCGAACGCTAGATAATTTCTAAGCCACGAACATAAGTCACGTCAGATCTTTGTCATAGAGGAAAAACGATTCGATTGATATATATACATACATACATATATATATATATATATATGTATGTATTATATATATATATAATTTCGTTTCTTTTTCTCTCGTCTTTTTATTTCTCTCTTTTTTTTTTATTTTTATTTTTATTTTTAATATTTAGGTTTCTTGGGACGAACGCAACGATCTACGCCTACGGATTGCCAATCGTCCTGCTTCTCATGGCCTCCGGATATTACCTCGTGAAGGCCGCGATCGTATCGAGGTATTGAAAGCTTCTCGTGAGAGACCAAGCGAGAGCTTATAACTCGCTCGCTAGTAACTCCTGGAAGAGGATCAATATTAATCGATATCGAACACGCGCAGGTATACGTGTAGCATGCAATTGGAAATCAAGCAACGCGAAAAAATGAAGAGGAGGCGCACGTTACAACTGATGCTTTTCCTGAAGGTCTGCATGGTAATTGGTTTCGTGGCTGCTTGCGGTGTGGCTTCAAGGGTATGGAAGATGCCCTTCCTATGGGCCGTCTTTTGCACCGGTCATTCGCTTCAGGTAAACCCCTATCACAATCTTAAAATAACAATCATTTATTTTTCTTTCCTTTCGTCTCATCCATCTTCCAACTTCCCTTCTTCTTCTTCTTCTTCTTCTTCGTCTTCTTCATCTTATCTGGAATCTCTTTGCTCAAAGTTTTTCTTTTATCTTTTATCTACGCATTCTCTACTCTTCATCATTTATAGAAACGAAAAGAACAGAAAGTAGAACGTATCGCCCGCAGTTATAATCTCGCATACCAACGAACTTACTTCCGACGATCCCTTTGAAGGGACTTGAACAAGTTACAAGTACAGTTGCATCAGAGAAGAACGATCTCATAACACGTTCCTTTGTTTTTTTTTTCTTATTCTTTACCTTATTAAATCGATAAAAAAAATTTTTTTTTTTTGCTTCTTTTCCTTTTGTTTCGTTTCATTCGAGTTCTCACATTCGTAAGAACATCGATTATAACTTATCGATTCCTCGACAAAAATTGGATTGTCCTATGGCAGTATTTGATAAAAGTTTAAAAGCACAATCGACTATCCGACAAAAGATAAACTAAGACTTGGCCGTAAGAAAAGTTCCAGAATTCTTTTTCTTCTTTTTCCTTGAAGAGTCTTCTCGAATGACTTTTTATACGTTGACGTTCGATATCTCGCAGCTGAGAATCACGAATAACTTTTCGGCATCGATTTCTTCGCGGTAAAAAAGAAAAAGAAAACAGAACTTCGTCTTCGTCATTCAATCGAACGTGCTTACGAAGAAAAAAAAGATTACAATTTTGGAAATACTTGACGATATGAATAAAATCGATATTGACGTACAACTCTTTTTCAAATTTCACTCCCGCATATTTTCTACGCTCTCGCTTCTCTCTCTCTTCTTTTTTTTTTCCTCGACGAAACTATTTATTTTTCTATTTCGTCGCTCTACTAATTCGTCCTTTTCAGGGTCTCTCCGTGGCACTGTCGGTCGCATGCAATTGCAGAGTGCTCAAAGTCTACGCGAGAAAATCGCATCCTCAACCGCAGCAGGTAAAACGAGCTTTTTCTCGATGAATATTCTACGTTGTTTCTGCTAACGACGGAACACGTTCGATCGAATATTTTTTTTTGTGCTAAAGTGTGATGAAATTTTTTGGAGGGTGGCGTAACGGGGAGAGGGAAGAAATATTAAAGCAAAAAATATTTTCATTTTCGTCACCTTTCAAAAGATGTTTCACAAATGGGGAAAAAGTTCGAGGAAGGTTTTACATTTTACGCTAATGTGTGTGTGTATATATATAAAACGTGTACATATACGTATATAATGATTTTCTTGTCTCGCCAGCTGACAAAAGAATCTTTAAATTTACAGATCACTAAGTCGAGTAGTAGCATGCAGCTGCTCGCACCTGCACCTGATCCGGTTTAGATCGAATTCCTCTGTAGGTTTCAATCTAGACGGTCTCATTTTAACAACGGATAGAGGAAAGAGAAATAGAGAGAGAGAGTGAGAGAGAGAGAGAGAGAGAGAGAGAGAGAGAGAGAGAGAGAAAGATATATAGTATCGAGTGAACATACCTTGCGAGAAGGAAGGAGGAAAGGAAGTTACGGAGATAGATCGTGTCGTCCACGCATCGTCGCTATTTTTACATCAAGATTAGTTCACAGTTCACTTACGAGTTCGTTACCCTGACCTTCCACGTATCGATGATTTAATTAACAAAAAGAGACACGAAGAAGTATTATAGGCCAGAATATCAACAACTGCTTCTAAAGAAAGATCGTTAAAAATGGTCTGTCTGTCTTATCATGTTTAATACTTTTTTCAGATCACAACATCCGATTGAAGAATATGGAACAAACCGCGAAAGCTTCCATGATCTTGCGTTTCTTATAGATATTCTCAAAACGGACATTAGAGGGAACGTAGAAATAAATTATTAGGGTTTTCAACGGCATCGCGCATTTTCGATAACGATTTAATGCGAGTGAAAATGATAGGTAGATCAATCTCTTAGGCTGAAGAACATATCATCGTTTGAATATCGACGTAAGTTTGAATATTTTCTTTTTCTTTTTTTTTTCCTCTCCTTTTTTCAACCAAGAATCGCTGGAAGCTCGTACGTGTGCGTTTCGCCAAGAGGAAAAATATATCAAATGCCGATCGATCGATCGATCATTCATTGAACGACACAAGTATCGAGTTATGTATCGAACGATCCACAGGCTGCTATCCTGCGATTCCTTGGTGGTCGATCTTGCGGTCGACATTCTGTTTGTGGGAGATGTAATTAACACTCTCTACAGCGAGAAATCTACGCAAGATCGCATTAATACGTAACAACAACAACAACCAATATTAATAATAATAATAATAATAATAATAATAGTAGTAGTCACGCACGCGCGTAGTCTTATAATCGCATATAATCCACATACACACACACACACACACACACACATATACGGAATAAATATTTTGAAATCTTTTCAATGTACCTGGATCAATTAAATCGATTCCTCCGATTGATGAAAAAAGACCGCTTCTATGTAAAATACAAATCAAAGATAGAAATAGAGAACGAAGAAGAAGATGGAAGATAAAGAAATGGAAAAAGAAACGATAACATCACCGGCTATGTTCTTCCCGACAAAAACAAGAAGAGCCAATGACGAGCTCTCTAGCTCGTCGGGGAGAGGTCGAAGGCTTAGTGCCTTTCGAACGAGTCGACTATCCGTGTCATCTCCCTTCGTCCCGTGACCATCCTGACGTTTAATTATCGGAAACGACCACCGCGCACCGATGAGGCGACGCAACGAAGTGCATCCATTTCACTTGGTCCACTTTGTTGCACCGCCGACTCGCGGTAGTTTGACGGTATAACATCTCTTCGTTTTCTTCAATAAGTCGTTTCTTTTTCTTTTACAGCTTATATTTAATGGTCTGCCTACGTATACGCCAAAGATTTGTTTTTCGATGGAAAGAAAGAAATTATTGTCAATTTAATAGAGTAAATATAAATTTAACTTAAATTAGGTTAGTTCCGATTGACTGCAATAGTCGGATGATTAGATAATTTGATTATCGATCGCAACGTTAACGCATTAACGAAAGAAGTGAATGAAACCAAAAGCTCGTCGGTTGACCTTCGCTTTGTTGATGCCAGGAAGTCTGGAGCCACCAAACCTCGACCCATCTCACTTATACATAAACTGCTTTCTCCCCATACCCTAAGGCAAGAAAAATAATATACATATCTACATACATACATATATATATATATATATAATTGTATACATATATATATATATATATATATATATATATATATATATATGATGATAGATTTTAGACAATTTTTCTTTTTTTTATAAATATTTCTCGCATACGATTTAAATATCGATTTGCTTCAAGGATATTACGATTACTCACCTTTATACGTATAACTGAAACCAACATACGTGACAGCACATTCGAAAACTGTCTCGCATCACTTTCAGAACCGATTAATAACTGGGCCGTTGCTTGACTTAGCGAGAGATTAATTTCGAACGTATCGTGCATCGTTCGGGCGTGAATTAAAACCTATTTACCGCGTGTTTATAAGGGCTGATAACGTACCGTAGATAGCTAAAACGAGGACACCAGGAAATATGATTGAAATCATGTTTGTACGCTAAATATGTGTGTGTGAACGAGAACGTAAAGACGATAAATGCATAAAATATATTGCTCCCGATCATTTGTTAAATAAATTCTAAACATAAATTAAAAAGTAACGAGAATCCGTAAAAAACGAATTGCATCATAAAAGAGGATTTTACCTTTTATGTCGTTTTAGTTACGTTAGTCTTTCTTTAATTACCGACTATTAATATATCATTGATAAACCATATCCGATTTTGTTTTATTAGTTTAAACTATTTTTATTTCCGTTTTTCGTCATTTTGATATCGTGAAAACAATTTGCATTTGGAGTAACTAATACTTACGATCCTTTGTTTATCACAGTGTAAGGAAAATGACAAACTTTTGACACAGGTAAGTCGTGCGACATTATCCAAAGTATATAACAACGATGTAATAGATTTCTTCCAGTTTCACTTATCGTTTAATTCTCTTTCCTAAATACGATAACGTATCGATGAATCATATTCATAATTCATTTGCTAAATTCCTCGATCATTATACGTTTGTTTTGTCTTTTCCTTCGTCGTATCTCTTCTATCAGTGTCCTTCGTTTCTAGAAGAAAAAAAAACAGCAGGTATTTCTTACACCAAAAAATGGATAAGAGACGAGAAGCCAAAATGTAGAATCGTAAAATTTTGTATTTACTCGTTATTAAAAAAAGGAAAAGATATGATTTAGTTTATTCAGCGATATCGGGTAGAACTTCATAATTTCATTAATTATGGAAAGTTCGGAATTAACGTTCTTGATCGGCTAGGTTTTGTTGTAAACATTGTAAATCATCGCGAGTTTGAAAAAATATTTCATTAGTTTCCGAAACTAAAATTCTTCTTTGAACGACTCGGATTCAAGAGACTTGTTGCGATTTAAGAAAATGTGATCGACGATTTTTAATTTCGGGAACACGTTCAATAGGCCAATAAATATATAATGGCTCAAATAGTTAATCGAATTTCCATTCTTTTTTTTGTCAGAATTATTAACTACTAGTAATGCACAAGTTAAATTAAACAAAGCTTTTGTGCAAAGAAAAACTGAAAAAACAAATAAATGGTGCATTAACAATAAACGAATACGCCTTAGGTTAGACAACTGTATTTGTTTTATTTTGTTTTTTAATATCAATATTTCTTTATCGTAAGATACAATTCGCTGAAGACAGATACATCCACTTTTACAAAATGATCGTTTTGAGTTTCGCATATATTTGAAAAATTAGAAAAAATATTAGGCAAATTTTTTTTTTATATTTTCACGTCGAGATGAAATGATGTTACCATGTGAGCATAGAAAATGATCAGCAAATACAGCTACATCCATCTAACGGCGTATCTGTAACTTTTACCTACAATCGCATGTAAACCGTTAGATGGCCACACCATTGCATGTCGAGTATAGAATGATTTAATTGTGTACTCAACGAGAGTTGATATGAATGACGTAACTGCATATTAAAATTCCAAGAAATTCCAATTTTTGTTTTCATTTTTGTTTACGTATATCTCGTTCTTTTTATTTATTATTATTATTATTTTTTAAACGATTCCAATACATATTTACTGAGCACTTTACTGTAGTGTTTTTTGTATTATATCATATAGCTTCTCTTCGCGCGCATAAGTACATTATTAATCAAACCGATTATTAATTCTTTTTATCATAAATAACCAATTTCTTAATGATAATATTACAATTAACTATTGGCCCGATATCTTACTTTTTAAAAACAAATAAACTGAAAACCAGATCGTATATACTAAGTGTATTATCATACAGATTTTATTGATTTTATTGATTGAAGCAGTTTTCTTACAAAAGTCGATTGAATCTCCCCATGATAACCACAATCATTTCCATTTTGAAGTCTTATTATAATAAAAGTAGCAATGGAGTAATAGATTATATGAGCACTTAGATACACACAATCTATGGTGTACCTAGGAAGAATTATAAACAATTGCATGTCACTGCATAAGCTACACAATAAATTCACTATAAAATTTGACCCGAACCAAGAGATACACAGTATAAAAACTATTGCATGTCTTACATTCACAATTTAATTCTTAATAATTTGTATTAATAATAAGATAAAATGCTAATATATATTTGTTTCATATACTTGTAATGCTTGCCTTATAAAAAGATACCTACTATTAGAGGACAAGCTCATAAATTCACTGCTTTTAGCATATCAATTATTTATCTAATATGTGTATATATATGCATATATATATATATATTATATATATTATATACATACACACACACACACACACTATTTTTAAGCCGCACTCAACGAGACACTAAAACTTACCCTCCAATATTAAATTTGTGACATGTTTTCAAATCTTACATAATATTTTAAGAACTTATATGCTGAATAGAGTTTTGAGCTTGTTTCTATACTTGTACTGAAATCACATTTTAATATTTTATAATATAAGATATTAAGCATCTGAATAATATGTATTATAAAATGCATAATAATTATCTTCAATATAGTTTACCAGTCAACAATACAATGATAAATTTATATAAAACTAATGAAATACGACATATCCATTGAGTGTAGCTATTAAAAAAGGAACATGTTTTCTACATTGAACAACAATACTAAACACAAAAAACTATTTAAAATTTTAGGGTAAAGTAATTAAATTTGTGCAAAATAAAAAAAAAGCTAATAAATAATTTGGTCAATTTGAAACACTTATGATCAGATTTGTTTTCCTTTTCGAAATATTACTTATTTATATTTTTATTTTGATCAGAGTATTGTATTGTAAGTCTTAATATTAAACCACTGTGCACTTCATTCCACATTCTCTCTAAATTATTTATTATTCTATATGTTTTAAAAACGTATTAACGCGTCTCGCTACTATGCGATCTGTTTTGATTTAGTTAATAAAACATTAATCTACGCTCATACTATACAACAGAATACTTATGCAACTGTGGTTTTATAAGACAATAAAGATAAAGTCAATTGCCACACACAGCTATATCAATTATTTACACATGCATGACATTCGACTTTAATTTTTCCAATTCAAAAATTTCTTGTCAAATTTGTGAAATATCTTTTATGATAAGAAAAAAAAAAAAAAGAAAAAGAGACAAGGAAACATGGAATGACAAAGTTTATCCACAGTACTTAAAGGTACACAATTTAAATAAATTCTTTTTACAACCACTACAATATTGTTGCAAAGTAGTAGACAAACTTACAGAGATCTGAGAGTCCTGCAATATAAAATAACAATATTAAATTCTAATTGTAAGACTCCACTGTACGATCTATATGCTTTTAAACTTAAATATTCATCCCATTGCACATGATTATACTTTACAGTGTTTCTTTAAATTCATGTTATTGGTGTCTCATCAAGTGTGGATTTTCTAAATATAGTGTATTAATCATATAATCTATCTGTACATTCACAACCGTTCAAATACACACACAATAATATTAACATATTTAATAATGGACCAGTAGAAGTAAAATATAAGCCTGTTGTTAAATCTTTTATAAACATGACGCTTATTGTACAATTTAGTAAAAATTAAATTTGAAACTAAAGAAATTTAAATTATAAACTTATACTTTGTTCAAAAACAAATATTACAATACTATAATAAAATACATGTTTTATAGAAGCGTTAGTCACATAAAAAGAATGGAAGTGAATAAAAGATTGGTTAACATTAGTAACATTACAAAAGGAAGGACACATAATAGATTACGTTCCCACACATTTTTCAGAAAGTTTATTTCTGCATTCCATGCAAAAAAGAAATCAATTCACCATATTTCTCATATATTCCGTATCATTCAGTCATCATTTATATAAGTAAGACATTACAGTAATTTGCTATGTACGAATTAATTTTAGTTATTTTCATATCAGATCTGAACATAAGATCATTTTTAATGTTTCTACTTCAGTTCTGATTTGAAATCAACTTCTTTCTATATAAGTCCATATTAAATATATTTTACAATAATATTATCATTGTACATGAACAATATATGCTCCACACCTTTAATCGCAATCACTGTCTAATCAACGCAAAGGTGTTTTCACTTATAACAAATAAAATCCAATTAAAAAAGTTATATGCATCGAAAAGTACATGTAAATAAAGTATTTTTTACTGTTATGAATAATTTAAACAAATATATCTGAATGTCAAATCATTGTATTAACCGATAACAAAATGCGCTGATTAAAATAATGATTGACAACAAGGTGTCAATTAGTTAGAATAGACCTGGGGCCTGGATTTGTATACCCCAATGTGTGCGCCGCCTTGGTACCTGCTAAAGTAAAAGAGCATGTTTTATAATTCTGTTATAATTTACAAACATAATTTTTTAAAAGTTCATTTAACAAATTGCATTTAATATCATCGTTACCAAATCAGTATAAATCAGATAAAAATAAGTTATTGAACTTTAAATATTATTATTAGCGTACTAAATAAAATAAAAATTTTACTTTTTGATTAAGCCTCATAAAGGCATAAAATTGTTTGAATATAATTCTGTTTCCTCCCATAAATTATATATATACTATAAATAAGATTAACTTTATAGAATAATCAAAAGTACAATATAATGAAACAAAACTTACATGAGATAGTGGTAAAATAGGCGGAAGAAGGTTATTCCTTATTTTCATCAGAAGGAGTGATGTTAGAGGGATTTTGGGATTCTGATGACGATGGTGGTGCTTCTGCTGTAGAATCTGTCGCATCTTGACTCGAGTCTGAACTGTCCTTAATGTCCTCATCTTTCTTTTCTTCACTGACACCAGTGCTTTTAGATTCTTCAGCAGAATTCTCTGATTCTTCCGTTCCTTTGTCTTCCTTGGAATTTGTTTCAGGCAATTTATCAGTGGTTTCTTTACTCTCTATCTCCTCTGTAGTTTTGTCTTCACTTTCCATTGCCTCTATGTCTTTACTTTCTTTACTTTCCTCAACTTCCATTTTTGAAGATTCTTCCTCAGAATGCTTTTCACTTTTATTATTTGCAGCCTCTTCGTCCGTATTGTTCTCATTGTTTTTCTCTTGTCTTTTGGGACGTCCGCGTCCACGTCCAGTACCTCTTGGAGTTGCTGGCTCTCTTTTTTCTTTCTTTGGTGGTGATGGTATTGGTAATGATGATGTCAAGCCACGAGCTGAGCTACGAGTACGTCTCCTGCCTTCCATTTCTCCAGATGGTGGATTTAAATTCTATAAAATAATGGAAAACATAATTGTCTTTTATCATTAAAATATAATATTAAAATATGATACAAGTGTTGTTAATAACATCGAAATATACGAACAAAGAGAGAATATAAGTGATTTCAAACACCTTATATATATATAATTCATTAATAAGATTAAAAAAAATATATATATATACATATATATATAAAATACTAAAAATAATAAAAATAAAAAGTAGACAACTTATTTATATTTGGCGCCTATATTCTAATTGGTAGAATATATCCCCGCTATTCGCACTCCCCTTCCCTTCCCAATCTTTACCAGCCATATTACCCCCACTCCTTCACTCTTCTTTGCTCACGTAAGCACACACAGCTAAAAGGGAAAACTAAATGGAGGGAAACAAGCAAAGGACAGAGGACTGAATGCTTACTGAATTTTTTTTTAGAAAAATGATAATTCAATAAGAGATGAACTCGCACCTTCGTAATTTCTTTACTTTCTTGGGCTGCTCTCTCAAATGTTGAAAGTCTTTTCGTGCCACCACGTCTGTTTTTAGTTGGTGTTGATTTCTCTTCTGCTGATTGATCCTAAAAAAAAAGGGAAAGAAAAAAGACATAGGAAGTCTATATCATAAATCGTTCACTTATCGCATTATTCATACAAAGTAGGCACGCACTTGTTCCCAATGCATTTCGCAACGTAGAAGAATTAAAATCTGTTACGTAGAAAGCAAATCATCGAAGGGTTACAACGCTAAGAATGAAAGAAAAATTTCTACAGTATGACGATAATTACGCGAGTGATAAGATTATCAAGGACCGTTGAACTGCCCGGGATTTGTAAAGTTTTGTTTGAGTTTCCCGCCATTTTGGCATACATCCACCACTTCACACTTTTTCAGTACCAAGATTTCATTCATGCCGTGTCGAAAAGGATGGAATTCCATAACGTTCAAAAGCGCGTGGCAAGTGTAATCATCCGTCGGTTCGACCATTTCCCGCCTTTTTCACGCTGACTCGCCGGCATGCGAGCAGCGACTCTCCTCGTCACGAGAATCACAAATAAAAAACATCCACCATCTTTACCAATGAAGGACAAACGGCGCAGCTTTGAAAAAGCACTTAATGTGTAGCCATACGCGACAAAGGTCACGTTTCAACTATGTATATTTTTTCTTATTCCGCTAAATCGCATTACAAATAGGGTTCCTCATGCGTAACACAAGACGCGCTTGGAATTTTCGAGAGATACAGCGTCATACTGTATTTCAGGGAACCGCACGCCGCCTTGGCATGAAAACTCGACTTGACGAAGGTCTTTCATATACTTTCGATCTCTTACCTTGGGTACATCTTCGATGCTATTATCATTCTTGCTTTCTGCCTTGATATCAGACATTTCTACGTACTTGAATCACTTAAGAACACTGGAAAATGATGATTTCTCTACAAGAATTCGCGCTGAGCCCGGTCGGACTGTTTATACGATAAGCAAAGATGGCGGTTAGCGTGGGTCACGTGATATCGTCAAACTCAGAGCGGGAGTTCATAGCGCCGCCTTGTGATCGACTATTAAATTGTACGCGTAGCGACGTACATACGCCCGGAAGGTTTAAATATAACATTCTTTTAAGTGACGTCGTATCTAATTTAATTTACAAAAGGACAGAAACCATACGTTTCTATTTTTCACTTACCTGATTGCAAATATTTTATACTATTTGCTTTTGTTTTAACATTATGCTTGAATTATAAATGTCTTATATTCATATTATTTACTTATATAAATATTTTCAAATTTTCATCGTCTTTCCACATATACACACACACTAAAAAACAATAACAGAACGGAACGCGATCATTTTCATTTCGACATAATACTAAATAAACCTGTACAATCATTAGAAAACTAAAAACACAGTTCAAATCAAATTTGATTGTTTCACTTTACCTCTTCTTAGAAAACTAGAAAATTATAAATAATATATACGTGTTCATTAAAATTTTCTGATATATAGTAGAACTTCGTATAACGTGACATTCATGTGATGTAATCAATACATTATAGCAACTTCCATATAGTCTTTTTTTTATAATTAACAACGTATTTGCACATCTTGTGTAAATAATAAATCTTATATAATATGGAACGTATCTGCCATATTAAACGAAGATCTACTATAAATACTTGTAGAGCATTTAATGAGTTGGCATTCTTCTGAACCAGAATCTTGCTCTAAAATCATCACTACATGTTAAAAACGCGGGTGCAGTCGGTGAGTGAACGATTAATCTTACAGGCCCATTATGACCTAAAGATAATAACTGTTTTCTTGATGCATTTCGAGAATTCCAAGCACACAAGGATGTAGTTGCTTCATCAGGAAACATTACATAATCTTCAGTGTGATTAAAAATGGCTTGTGCTTTATGTTCTTGTTTACCTGCAGAGTACAATGTAATGGTCAATGCATACCTTCAGTTGCTGTTGATATTTATTCATTAAACAGTTTTCCGTGTCTATATTTATAAATATTAAAGATATGAAAATAATTATCGAGTAATTTAAATGAATATTTTTACCTGTTGTACCAGCTCCAGTATATGCTATTAAGCATCTACTTGTTGATAATTCCCATAATTTTATCAAGGAATCTTTACCAGAAGACAATAAATACTGAAATTTATAGTCGCAATATCATATTGTAGTCAGGTATTATTCAAACATTGTGCACTTAATTTGGTAGGACGCAAACAATATTTTAAAAGAATTACCTTTCCGTTTCTTGTAAATGTCACTGAACATACTTCATAACCATCATGTGCTTTAACAAAAGTATTTATACAACGATTTGACACACCATCCCATAATTTAATACTTCCATCTTTACCAGCAGATGCATATGTTTTTGCATCTGGAGAATACTTTATACTAGTTATTCCCGCTGTATGTTGATGATTAGGTATACTGCACACAAAACATTGAGCTGTGTTCACATCATATAACCTTACAACTGGATGATTTGTTCCTACTACCAAAAAATCACCAGTCGGATGAAATGATAAACACCGTATTTGATCAGCATCTGTAATTGTTCTAAACGCCTTCTTGACACTTGCTTTACTAAAGTCAAATAGTTTCACAGAAAAATCACGGCTGCCAGATACAAGTATCGGTTCACGTGGATGAAATTCTAAACATGTTACTTCTTCCAAATGATCATATAATGTTCTTATTACTGGATGACCTCCAGTTTGATCACCAGGTGCCATTTCATCTGGCGCAGATTTTGCTAACATTCTATCCACATCTAAAATTTTAATAGATGCATCCACTGATCCAGTAGCTATTAATTGTCCATCTGTAGAGAAAGCTCCTGCTCTGCAATTTCCTTTATGGGAGGTAACATAAGCCGTTTCGTATTGTGCTGGTTCTGGAGCTTGTGTTTGAGCTTCCGTTTCAAATTCTAGATCTAAACCAGGCCCCAATGTATTATCAAAACTCGTAGTAAACGTAGGTAAGTTATTCGTGTCTTTCTTAGAACGATCTGGCTCATGAGCAGCACCAATTAACATAAGATGGAGTAATCGATCCGATGGCGGACATGGTGGTTCTGCTTGTATCATGTTAGACAATTGAACGGCAAGTGCTTGATGGCCGTCATAGAACAACTGACTGAAATCAATAAATAATACGCATGGTCAGTACTAAATGGGAGTCTGCAACATTTGTATATATATATATTTATATATATATATAAACATATTAATAATATTTCATATATTAATAATATTTCAATCGTAAAATTTTATAATTGTATCGAATTATTCGAAAAACAGTCAAAATTGTTATAAATTAAAAGTTAAAAATTTGAAAATTTATTTACCTGATCATAAGTCTGTACAGTAACTCTCTACTTTTTATTATATTTTTTGGATCCACGTCAGGTTCCTTCATAATGTTATGAGTTTCTTTATTTCCGGAAGGTGACTGAATGTTGGTTACTTCTTCGGAATTCTTCGAAAAAACGCCCATAAATCGACCTTTCTACCTGAGGTTATGTCCGCTTGTTGTGATTCTTCTTACGGTCACGTTTTCCACCTACTTTCTGTGCGATAATTTAATTGGTCGACTTATTCCTCTCACAAAATTCTACCAATCAAATCTATTTATATCTAGTAAATATTGTTAGAAATTATACTTCTAATATATCTAAATTTTAAACAAAATGGCCGAAGAACATAAACTACAATGTATAAATAAAATTAAATCGAAAAAAATTAATGTTCAACACAATGTTATAAAAACAATATTTTCAAATGGTAATTATATGTTAAGAAAACGACAACCTAAATTAATTAGACAAGATAACAGGCATATATACGTTACAAACAAAACAGATTTTAAGGTAATTTTGGTTAAAATGTGATCTTAATTTTGTTTTTATGACAATAATATTATTTGGTTAAGAAACATATTATATCATATAACAATGAAGTGTTAAAAATAAGTATATGATTTTATCGTAAATTAAGTAAAAAATTGTTGTAGGCACAAATAAACAAATGTGAAAAACTGCTTAATATTGGTGTATCTGAAATAATAATTCATGGGCTTGGTGCTGCCATAGACAGAGCATGTAATTTGGCACTTCAATTGAAAGAAATTCATCATAATAGCTTGGATTTGGACATTAAAACTTCTACTACAGAGCTTATTGGTACATATTATATAAGGTTACATATAGAAATTATTATATATATATAGTAAAAGTAAACTGATTCCTTTTGTTTACAGATGACTTCGAACCACTTAACGATGATTATGATTATAAAATGAAAATTAGACGTAATTCTGCCATACATATTCGTGTTTTTAGGAAAGAAGCAATAGGAATATTAAAATGTAAAGCAAAATGAATTAGTTTAGCAGAACAAGCAATATTTGTACAGTTATTTAGAATATATTAAGCAGAACTATCGTCCAAATCAGTTTACTATTTTTCTTATTATATTGCAATGATTTTTTCTTTACATGAATTAGTACATTGGTTAGGTTTAACAATTTTTGAAATATGGATAAATTTAGTTTCCTTAACGATATTCACAATTCTATTAGCCTTAAAAATAGATGATAATTATTTCTCAGAACATACAGAATGGTGGGTTATTTTCTCACCATTATTTATTGCGGATGGCTTTAATACATATTTTTGTGCTATTATATTCATACGTATGCATATGGAAGGAATGATTCAAGTTGCCATTTTAAGAGCATTATGGAGTTTAATATCATTATTATTAATATTTGTATTTAAATATTTGTTATGTAAAAAGCTTTCTGGGCAAAGTAGCCTAGAGTATTCAGAAGTATTGAGTCCTGTTTTTATTCTCCTACAACTAATTGCTGTTAGAGCATGTCAACTTCATTGACGTAAACAAAATAATGTAACAAATATTTATGAATCTACGATAGTATTCCCATCTCAATTACTTGCAATTTATGATATTGCCTATAATGTATGATTATAAGGAATCAAAGAATACATGTAGTTGTAGGTGCCAAATATAACATGGAATTTTAAAAAGTAATAACTATATTCATATCCTATTACTCAGTAGAAATAATATATTCCTTAGTATTTGTTTGTTATTGAAATCTAAAATAAAATTGTTTATATATATTTTCATTATAATTAATGTGTTTTTTATATGTACTGCACAATTCTTTCATACCTCTACATTGTATTATGTAGAAAAAAAACCAATTTATTATGATGCTATGTTTTTAATACAAAAATGTATCAGGAAATTTCAAATGAAAATTCTAAGAATGTTATCACTAATGAAAATGTTCTATATCCTGATTTTATTTTGATCTTTAGTGGAAGAGGAAATTTTTCAGTTGTAGGTAAATTGAGTGATTTAGGATTAGGTTTTTTTTTTAGATGTAAATATAATTTACACAAATAACTGAAATAACATTTACGAAAAATAATGATAACAATATGTTATACAAATGACGAAAATAATAAAGCTGTGAAGTACAAATTCGAAGATACTAAAATTATTTATAAATTAACTACAGATTTGTATCGATATATATTTAAAATTTAATTAAAAAAGTTATGATTGACATATAAACTTGTTATATAATATGTCTGTATATAAGAATATATATTACATTTAATATCTATATGCATTCGCACAAACGCATTCACGAGATTTACACGTATATGTGCGCGTGCGAAAATCGATAAATTTTACAGTATAATAGTTCAATCTAATGTATAAACAATTGATAGGCCTATAACGTGAGCAGTCCTGAATACCCCTTCCAACCCTCTTGAAGCAAGATCAATATTTCTAGCTAAAGGAAGACAGAGCATCACTGTGCCAAGAGAGGGGGTGTGAATAAACTCTCTCTATAAGCAAAGCCTGTTGCTGGTATCCATTTAAAAATTTATCTTTTCTCTGTGCACTTCTTTAAAATTAGTGATTATTTCTATAATGTTAAATTAAGAAATTTGATAACATATAGTGATGTGCTGTGGTCAGTAGTCAAGGGATGGACAAGCTAACTAATTTTACTCGTGGTCAGTTTTACTTATTATATATATATCTGTGATGTAAAAATAGTGATAGTGAACACTATTTTTACTTATATATGTATTTATTGAAAACTATTGATGATAAGATCAATAAAAAATATCTGTTACTAATTATTCATTACTTATTAATTAAATATTATTTATAGTATTGTATAATAATTTGTATACAATATTAACAATATTTGACAAAAATGTAGTATAAAGTTATAATGTGTGATAGTGAGAAGTGAATGGAATAACATTAGTATTTGTATTCATATACTTAAATTATTGTTCTATAATTAGGTGTCAATACTACATCTCCAATATCGACGCAGAATTGTGCTTCAAATTTATCAAGCTCAGCATTTCTCGACAGAGTGTTAATTACTGCTCCATCATGGATTTCTGTAAATCAAGATTTGAGATGGATTTTTCTTCTGCATACTTATGGATTTGCAAGCCTTTTCTTTGTACTTGGATTTTACACATTTTTCTCTATTTTAAATTTAAGGTATCGATATATAAATTATAATAGGTATAAAATGAAATTATAACAAAATATTAATAATAATTATTAATGTTACAGATCCCTTATATCAAGCCGCCCTTTTATGTCAACGATTAATATATTTTTATGTTTATTGGGTGCATCAAGGGCTGCATGTTTATTTATAGATCCTTATAATCTTAAAGAAATAATGCCAAAGATTATAGGGTCCACTATGTGGGATATTGGATTTCCTTGTATTACTTCTGCATTTTGCCTTATACAATTGACCTTCTTGCAACTAACACAAGTACATTTGAAAATTATAAAATATTTTTATTTATCTTTTTTTCAAATATTGTTTATATTATCATATATCAATGATGCATTTTATAATTTTCAGCTTAAGTTTGGTCCAGAAAAGATACAAAAGGAATCATTTCTCAGTCTTATTATAACAGGACATTTTTTTTTTGTAATTGTAAGTGATGTTGCTTTAACATCACATAATTGTTATATGGCAAAATATTTGGTGCAAACTGTATTCCTGATATGGAGTATTCTTTTATATTTAACATTTCTGCATGCAGGCTATAAAGTCATGCATTTACTGAAAACAATGCCAAGTAATATGTTAACAAGAGACAATTCTAATGCTCATCATAAAGGTTTGTTTCTATAGTTTATTTTAAATAATCATTTTATACAACTTTATTAAAATATTTTAGGCATTATGCAACTTGCTATGCTAGCACCATATAGCAATCTTGCAACATCGGTAGCAGCTGCTGCATTGGTACCTACTTTACTTGGTCCTAAAATCAAAGATTCAGAAGAGAATGAAAGTGCCAATGTTGAAGGAAATTCAGAATATAAAGGTAATTGTATTATGAAGTATATGATTATTGTCACTTTCAAATTAATATCACAAAAATTGAAAAGAATAATAAAAAAATATTAATTTTTAGGTAACTCTTTAAAAATATCTAAAAAACAAGAACAAGATCAAATGGAAGTGTCTCGTAATGTTTCATCATCTTTACGCGAAGAAACTCCTGTTCAACCAGTATCTACTGTACCTGAAGTTTATGTTAGGCCACCAACACCTACTCCATCAACTGCAAATTTACCAATAATAACAGTTTCTAGTCCAAGTCGAAGAAGCTCTTTAGCAAGTAGACGTGGGAGTGACTTATCTCGTTCATCACGTAGAAATTCAGAATGTAGTGTTAAATTTATAAATGAAGAAGACGTTTTACCAATTACT
Source organism: Dolichovespula media (assembly GCA_911387685.1). Lineage (NCBI taxonomy): Eukaryota > Metazoa > Arthropoda > Insecta > Hymenoptera > Vespidae > Dolichovespula > Dolichovespula media. The sequence continues at coordinate 4,062,119 of OU426855.1, read as the reverse complement.
GACTTCAAATATGGCACTGAATTCAGCCCCAAATATTCTCCTAGTATTAATAGAAGTCATTCACCAGAACGAATAGGGCGACGACATTCTGAGAACATTACACCAACTGGTAGCACAAAAGAATTAAGAAGATGTTCTGATTTTTCTCACGAAAAAAATCGTAGTTCTCAGTTTGCCACTAAATTGAGAAGAAATAGCGATTTTGGTAACAGAACACCAAGAAGAATGTTACCACCAGTTGAACAGAGATTGCCAAAAGTCTTAGATCTCAGTCCTGCAGGTAATTATATAATAAAGCATATCTATTCGAATTATATTACTTAAATATATATAACTTTTAGGTTCACGACGTAATTCTGATATTGGCACTTTTATATCTGCTAAACACGAATCACGAAGAAATTCTGAATTCTCCTATAGACGAAATTCTGAAGTGGCACAAATTAAACCATTAATTATAAATCGTCGTAGTAGCGATATAAGTATTAGAACATTGGATAAAAGTCCTACTCATTATCAAAGTATAGTTCCTCAAAAAATAGAAATACAGGAGAAATCTGAATCGGATTCAGATCAACCAGATTGTAATGAAAAAGCTGCATTAATGAATGAAAAGATGAAGAATAAAGGTGAAGATACAAAAATACGAAAGAAAAGCTTATCGTGGAAAACGGATAAAAGTAAAGATGAATCGGAAGAAATTACGGCTGAAACTAATTTGCTTCCTGAAAATTCTGGAACAGAGAGCAAAATTACGGTACATTTAAACATAAACTTAACAAATAAGTGAAATACAGCACATGTATACAAAAAAATAATTTAGTGATTGTTTGTAGGGCACTGATTTTACATTGCATTCAATACTAAATCACATAGCATACGTGAATAGAGCTAAATCTGATACACCGCTGCATATACCAGAAGCTACTACTGCAGCTACCAGAAGATCTCAAATTCAAAGAGTGTTACATGTTACTTATACCACAGCAATTTTAGGAATCATATTGTGTATCATAGATATTGCTCGTGTTTTTGGACCTTATGGTAATACTTCGGTTTTATATTAATTTATTCAGAAACGAAATTACTAATATATTATTATATAAATGTATTGTATATTTAGGACTCTTAGCAGAAGCAGTAACGTATGATACACGGCCATTGCTAACTCAATTCCCCAAGCCATGGCCTTGGTTATTATATCAAACATTGTGCAGAGCCATAGAGTTCATAATGGGTTGTGCAATGGCAAGTATAACAAAACAACCATCGGTGAGCCCACGTCATCAATATTTAAGTAGTTACCCCAATTATAGCACACGTATGAAACGAGGTAACAATCTTTACATATAAAGCAATACTCACGTCAGTCATTAACAGACTGAAGAACCAAGATGCCAAATTGAATATTTCCATAATCTTATATACCATCTATCTATCTTCATTAAAACATTTACAGATTATTCTTGTATGATCATCTTCTACTAACGTATAATCCATATTATTAAATCTTGTTAAGTAACAAGATCTTATTATAAATAACTTTATATTTACAAAATTGTGTGTGTCTAGACAGAACATTCAGTAACATATTTTTATTGAATTGTTTACCCTGTTTCATACTTAAGAAATCTAAGTTATTTCTATTTTACAAGGAATCTGCAAGATGTATTTTATTTTGATACTATATTTTTAATGCTAACTGGGTGTGAAACTCAAAAAAAGAAATGTATCAATATTATAGACTGGTAGAAAGATCAGAATATGATCAAATACTATAGTAGAATTGCAGCAATAGATCAGTGCAACATTCTAAAAAAAGTGTGTTCTAATAAGATAACTTTTAACTTTATAATACAAGTTTACATACAACTTAATGAATAAAGCTTTCATTTGGTTATACATATATTATTCGAGGTAAATATATATTTTTTTAATTAAAATATATATAACACGATTACACTGCTAATCTTTATGTTATTATTATCTTATTGAGTACATCATTCTATCAAATACAGTATTAGTAGGGATTTTAGTCAAATAAATATGTTTTATGATATAATAGTCAGATATATTTTATTTGTAAATTTACTTTAAAATAGAAAGTATTAATAGAATCTTTAAAAAAAAAGGTATTAATATAATGAATGAGGCACTGATAATAAACGAAGTGATGACTTTTTACCAAGTATTCACTGCACCAATGATTATGGTAAAAATTTGTTCCCAAATTTAAAGTGCCCTATTATTACATGTTTGAGAAAATTACTTAGTATTAATGATATATGTCTAATTAATTCGTCAGTAATGAAAACGTGTAACAGTGTTGTGATCCTAAATGTGATAAAAGTTTATGTATTTAGGGTAGGAGACCATTTTATGCTTATGCTAGTTATGCATATCTTATTCTGTGAGGTGAAAGACTGGTGATGTGACATATAAATTTTTTTTTTTTTAATTTTACTATTTAAATATATTTTGTCCTGTATTATATATAATTCAAGATAAATAAATTTATTTTATTAAATATTTAGAAATTACATTTAAAGCTATTAAAATTGTCAAAAAAGAGCACAGTTAAAATGATTTATGACATTTTAATATGTTATGAAGAAAATGTTTTTAATAATAGTTATTTAATAAAAGAAAAGTTATTTCATAGAAGCATAAAAGGTCTCAATATTTGTCTATGTAGAATTTATGATAGATTTTAGTAGTTCAAAATATCATTGATGTTCAATGTGCCAAATATTCGTGTTATCTACTTACAAATGTCTACAAAGATATAAGATTTTACTCTACATGAGAACTCCTACAAATATAAATAACAAACAGCTATTTATATACAATTGGATGTACAATAAAACAGATCTATCTTTTCAATTAAACTTAAAACAGTTATATGAGAATATATATAGCACAAAACTATTTTTATGGATGCAAAATTCATTATGAATATTGGAAATTTCATTATTGTAAAATCTATGTATATTGTCATGTTAAACATATTGGAATAGCAATTAATATCTTTACAAACATAATCATTTAATCATAAATGAATTACAAAACAATTGCAAAAATGTAATACATATTTATAATACATGATTAATCACATAACTATCATACAGTATTGATAAGCAACAAAAATATATATGTACACACACATGTATTTTGTTGCAGTATAGTTTTGAATTTCACGCATTTATGTTTTTTTCTTTAGAAGTAGAATCATTTTAATAAGAAATACACAAATATTGAAAGGATAAATAAAAGAATAGTATACTATAGTTGAATTTTTATATTATTTGTTATCTTTTTGTGAAAAGAAAATAAATATTTGTTGAGATATAATTTTACATAATTTCTGAAAATAGAATATCAAAAAATATAGAATATAAATTTGGAAACATGTTAATTAAAACAATCAATTAAAGTACATAATTAGAATTGATATATAGAAAACAAATACAACAAGCCATAATAAGTTGGATCTTGAAAACTATGATTGATAATTCAAATAGTTTACATACAAACATTCTACCCTCTTGTGTTTGGTGTTATCTATACATACATGTTGGTTGTGTGGGATGAACTAATCACAAAGAAGCTTTAATAATTAACATTGCTGATAAATTACAACAATTATATTATAAAAGACAATAGCAAAAAATAAAAGAAATAATTTGAAATATTATTATCAATTTTGCAATTATGAAATCATATACAGAAAATACATATATTAAATCTTTTACTTTGTCAAGATTTATTGTCTTACTTTAATACTTTTTTACGATTTTTGGTTAAGAGGAAATAGTAATTGTGAAATTCTATAAGGATATTTATTGGAATGATGAATAAACTTGTACAAGTCTTTTATCAAGCAGATCATACTACAGTTATTTTTATTTAAATTTTTTTTTATTTTTTTATTTTTTTTTACTCTCACTCGATTTATCAGAATGTAGAAATGCATACTTTCTACCTTCAAATACACAGTATAGAAATCTTATATGTCAAGCATAAGACTACACATAAAACAGAAATATTATATTCAAAAGGAATTCCTTATTACACTAAACAGATTTCTTTATGCCTTTTTATCTGTGCCTTCACCATGTAATTCATTTATGTAATTTTATTATATCATAATGAATAATTTTATTTTATGCATAAATGTATTACTAAGAAAATTTGTTTGATTATATATACGTATTATGTTATAAGATTTCTAAGAGTTCTGTTTAACTTATTAAACACTCATTAAACATATTCTTGTAAAACATTGTAACTTTTCATCATATATTATTGATTGTATTAATGTTTGTCTAATTAAAAGATATATCAAAATTTCACTCAAAAAGAAAAATAACATTATATTCTTATAAGTATGATTATAAAGTGAATGAATAATAAACTGCAAATCAAGCAATTCTCCGCAGTTTGTTTATCAATTAATTTTAAATGAATCGTTAAATATTATGAAATTAATAAATATGATTATTAATTCTTCTTAAAAAGTATTAGTTCGAGTTCATTAGCATACCGCTATTTTTTTTAACTTATAGAAAAGATACATAAAAAGTAAATTATATTGAATATCTAAATAGTTCATTACCTGCTTATTTGTAACCTTTAACCTTTATAATCAAAATAATCTATTTCTGGTTCTGGCGATTTTGAAGTTGATGGAGTTGGTACAATTTGTTGACTTCTTGTTATGGGTAATGCTAAGATTGTCCTATAATATTAAAATATTATATAATTAAATATTAACATAGTATTTGTATTTTATCCTATAAACTAGAATAAATATACAAACTTACTTTGTTGAATTGTTAGCTTTAGAAGTATTCAATATTGGACCTGGAACTTTCCTCTGCCCATTGTTTCTTTGCACAATTTCTAATAAACTATAACTTGGTAGCCAACACTACAGTATAATGAATAAATTAAAAAATAGATTAACAACTTTGTGCGTGCGTGTGTATATTTATATATATATATATATATATTTATTATATCAATAACAAAAGAATGATAAAGAGAGAGTATTACCTTATCTTTTACAGCAGTAGCAACAACGTTTCTTTTTGGCTCTAGATCATATGCTTGACTCTCACAGCCAAAATGTTCACAAGATTCATGAATAAAGCGACGCTTATCTCTATTCATACTATCAAATGAATAACTTCTTGACTTCTGTTTAGAAGTCTTTGCGAGTTGAACTAATTCCGTTAGTTTTTCATGCACCATTTGACAAAAATGTGGATCTTTCTTTGCCCACTGTTTCATATAGTCAGTGTATCTTGGCATTAATTTTCCGCTTAAATCTGGATTAACAATTTGAAGTCCTAATGCTAATCTTCTATTTCGTTCTATTAATTTACATTCATCGCTACATTCGAGTATTTTTAATTGATTTTGTTTCTTTGCTCCTGGTCCAAAAAGTTCTTCTAAATCAACAGAATGACCAAGTTGCATATCAGCCATTTTACTAGCTAAAATGTTGCTAGTTATTCTCTGATATTCTCTAGAATTTTCTGCACATACTCTAGTTGTACTTCTATGTCCACATTGGCACGTTACCTACAAGTATAGATGTATTAAGTAATATATACAGATAACTTTTAAAAATATTTTGTTTTTTTTTACGCACTTTGACCATTTCTTTACAAGGTGTATCAGGACATTTTCCCTCGTGACATGGAGCAGCACATATGTGCCCACATAATTCTCTTAATATATTACATGGTTGAACACATTGCTGTCCTGGCTTCTCACACGATCCAGGGTGACATATAGTTATACATTTATGTCTTCCACATAATAAAGGTTTATTGCACAATAATCCACATGAAATTTCATTAAAATAACATGGGACAGCTTTTCTAAGTTCATGCTTGCCATAACACCATTTTTCAGTAAGATAAGTACATGGAGGACATGATGGTTCACTGTGGCAATTATGAAAAACTTCATGGCCACAAGAATGATCACGCGAACAAGGTTTATCACAAACGGGTCTTCTAGTTCCACAGGGTACAGGAGGATATATTACAGCTGTACCACATTCACAATATAATTCGTCAAAACTACTGCGCCAGCAAGGTTGACACCTGCCTAAATTAGAAAATTTTTTCATTAAAAATCCCTATTTAACAAAATTTTATCTTAGAAATTATTTGATTTTAAACATTTGTAGAAATATGATTCAAAATATTTTTACCTTTATGGCAGGTTTGTTCACATTTATGTCTACCACAGCTTAATGTTTTAGAACAAGGTAAAGGACAAATATGCTCGAGATCAATACAACACATTTGATTACACTTATGTTTTCCACAAGATCTCTTTTTGATACATTTTTTTTCACAACGTGCATCATCTGCTTTAGTTGTTAAATCTTTACATGGAATTTCTCTGTCCATATTACCACAACGACATTTTACATCTGTTGTTAAATCACACTCAGGACATTCTCCTTGATGACACTTTATCTTACATGTATGTGGATTACCTTTAATAAAAAAGTGAATATGAATTATCATTATGCATCTTAGAAAGTATATAGAGAGAAATAATTGCATTAATAAAATACTTACTGGGCTGACCACAGTTAAGAAGCTTAGAACATATTTCTTCGCAAGTTGGAATTGGATCTAAACAAGTCTTTCTTTCATCTGATAATGGTGTTCGTCCACAACAACATGTTGTAATTTTTTCAGGTGTAAGTGTACAAGACTCACATGAATTGGGATGACAAATTTTCTTGCATTTATGATTTCCACAGTCTAACAACTTCTCACAAGTATTTTCACATGAATATGTTAAAGATATATTAGATTGACAAATTACATCTCTTTTACTTTTCCCACAATAACATTCTATAATAAAGAATAAACATAAACATGTGTTTGTATATATATAATATATACAATTTCTTATATTATACTGTTATAAATAATGCAAAATTACCTTGTTGTATAATTTTATCACAGGGCTCACATTCCCCATGATGACATTTCTTTTCACATGTATGCTTTCCACAATTTAAGATTTTACCACAAACAGAGTCACATAGCAATAATGTTAATGCACAACATTGTAATGTTTGTGATGTTTTACCACAACCACAATTTTTTGTTACCATTGCTATACATGATGGACAAGATCCTGGATGACATAGCAAAGTACATTTATGTGGGCAGTTATTTTTTATTCGAGATCTCCCACAAACTTCACCACAAGAATGAGCCATATCTCTGCGATTCCATTCAGGCATATTTGTTTTTCCACAAAAACAGAAATATTCTTCCGGAATTGTTGTGCTTACATTTTGGCATGCAGGACATCTCCAACCATTGTCTACAAAAAAAAAGATTTATTAATGTTGTTTATAATTGAAATTATTTGTATGATAAAAGAGAGTACCTGCTTGAGAAGATTTTGCCCACTTTTTTATACATTTTAAATGTAAAACATGATAACAGTTTGAGCAAGACCAGATATAATCATTTTGTTTTATATATTCACAGCATACTAAACATTCCAATTGTCCTCTATTTAATTGATCTGTTAATCTTTCCCTTTGGCTTGCATCATCATCTATTAGAAATCAATTACTATTCAAGTAAATTGAAAAAGTAGGAAATAAATGTTATAGTAAAAAAATGTATCATTACCTTCATGTTTTTTATTCTGCTTTCGTTTTGAAATACCATTTCTATCATTACCTTCTCCCTTTTGTCTCCAATTCACAATTTCTACTTCTTTAGTTTCTTGAGTCACATCTTTATTTTTATACTTATCCTTAGTAATATCTACTTTGCTTTCTTCATATCTTTCCTTATAATTATTATATTCCTGATAGTTATTTTTTCTTTCACGATAATTATTATCATATCTACCAATCTTGCGATCATTGGTAACTTTTCTACCATATTTAGCAGGAATACGTTGTGTTCCATAATTAGAATTATGACGTTGGTAATTATTTTTACTCAAATGATCACAATTTTGACTTGTAGTACTGCTGGCATCGGTATTTTCTTTGTTAGCTCTTACTTGATCATTTATTTCATGTCTCTCTTCAATGTTAGACGTATTAGTTTTATTGGTATTGATATTTGTATTAACATTCATAAACTTCTCATTCTTCTGAGTTTCATCGGTAGATGAATTATTTCTATGATGATTAGACATACCTACTGACTCTTCAGAAGCTAAAATAAAATTTTTTTATTATTGATATCATTTGTTTTATTAATAAATATATATGCATTATACCCCACTACTTACTATTTTGATATTTTCTATAATTTCTACCATGTTGTGTTTTATAAGAATTTTGAAATGAAGCTCTTTGCCGAAAGTTATATTCCGACATTTCTTTATATTTGTATGAATTATTTTTTCTTGTATTATATTTCTTTTTATATTTATTCCCATTATCAGAAACAAAAGTTTCTTGTGGCAAATGTGATTTAGAATCTTCTGAATTAGAAACTTGTGGACTTGTATTTGGTTGATTGGTATAATGTTTAATTCCATGTGGTACAAATTCACTTGCAGTAGGATGTAAATTGGAATGTTCAACTATGCTACAATTGTTGCGACTAACTTCTTTTGGAAATTCATATTTATTGTTATCTTTATAATTTTTAATTCGTTTTCCTTGTCGATTGCTTTGATAATAATATGTTGGCATGTTCTGTGACCTACTGTTACCTTGACAGTCTTGTGCACTGCCTGGTGCATTTAAATAATCTGGGCAAGTATCTCTTAAAGGCAATGAATTTAGAGAACCTGATGAAAAGTTAGCATCCGTTTGACAGGAAGCAATATGTTCACTTTGTCCCAACATCATTGAAGTATTTTGTGAATATGGTGCATGAGTACTATGGAAAAAAACGTTGCTCCCATTACTGGGATAAAAAGTCCAACTTTCTACATTAGGGATGGCACTATTTTGACCCGAATAAAAAAAATAATTTGAATCTTCAGGTTCGTGACATGAGCCATCCCAAGTGGCCATACTGTTTGAAGGAATCGAATATCGCCTCCTTAAGAATAAATGGGGTTTAAGTTCGTATATATGTTATTTAAAGTCTCAAATCCGTTATCAACAAAATCGCAGACAATTTAATTGGCAGTGTATTAACAGACCTGACTTATAATCGATGTGTTGAACACTTTAGTTTTTTTTTTTTTTTTTTTTTTTTTTTAAATATGCTATCTACACGTTGTTACGACAAATTTCGTAACACGCACTTATTCTTTTTACTTTTTTTCACTGTACTTCTACAAATAATCAGAAAGATACGGGAGACGTAGCAGCTTTATACAAGCTAAGAAACTTTCTAGTGAAGTTGTAGTAATAAAGATAAGGCTAAAGACCAATTGTATTTATCCTATCTACCTTACAATATTCTTGTCAATTGATTTTGAAACTACAGATAGTATCATTATAGAATAATAATAATAGTCATATAGCGCGTACAACAAAATATAAGATTACTTAAACTCACCTTACGATCTATAAGAGAAATTTAAGTTTTCTATTAATTAATTACCTAATACTAGAAATGCTGAAGATATTAGATTCATTCTACAGTAAAAGAGATTGGTTAAGGTGGTATAGAATGAAAGTCTAACATAGAAACAAGAAACACAATTGAAAACGTGCCATTCCATTCGATTGCACTTGTGTTCCGACTTTAAAACAAACAATCGATTTCATTGGACGAGTTTTTGCACGTGATTTATACCTGATCGAAATAGGTGTGATACTATCAGCTGACTGAACGTGAAAATTTATATCGACTTTATTTATTCTTCCTTCTGCAAAATATTTGTAACTTATTTTTACAATAATGACACTTCATTCAGCTGGAAAGGGTAAACTTCTTGCGGTAATAGGAGATGAGGTAAACTATTGATTTTTAAGCATTTAAGTTTTATTTACAATATAATATATTTTTAGCAGAGTTCTTAATATTTTTCAACAAAAATATATAAATTCATCATATATTTATCTTCTTAGGATACGTGCGTAGGATTCCTACTGGGAGGTGTTGGAGAAATTAATAAACATCGTCAACCTAACTTTATGGTTGTTGATAAAAGTATGTTTTTTTTTCTATAATTATAACTTTTCTTTTTATTGTTATATGTAACAAAGTAATTACTTGTATTGGATACATAGTTACATATTTACTGTGAAAAGTAATATAATATTTATTACAGACACACCAGAGAGTGAAATAGAAGATACATTTAAACGTTTTATTAAGAGAGATGACATTGATATTATTCTCATAAATCAAAATGTGAGTAAATTTATTGAAATTTTATAACATGAAGCAATGTATACAATAGTCTCATATAAAATTTATTTTCATTCGTTTCAACGAACTATTGCTGCTATTAACTAATATGTTATCTTGGTAAACTTTAACAAATTTTAGGTTGCTGAAATGATTAGACACGTTATTGACAGTCATACTCAGCCTATTCCTTCTGTATTAGAAATTCCTAGTAAAGACCACCCGTATGATGCTAGTAAAGATTCAATTCTAAGACGTGCTAAGGTATGATTGCTAATATATTATTATAAAACATTAAAGTGAATATTTTTAATTGATAATATTCTTCTTGTAGGGCATGTTCAATCCAGAAGATATACATTAAATTATATGTTGTTTATATAATAAAAGAAAGTATAATTCAATTAAATATAAGAATCGTACAATATGACAATTCTTTTTTTTCTTGAATGTTATACTTTTTGTTTTAATGATAAGAATAGAGAAAATGTATATACAACATTCCACTGCTTATGTTGTATTTAGAAAAAATGTATAATAGTATATCAAATATCTATTAAATCAAAAGTTTTTGCTCTATTATTGTCTTGTTCTATAGTAAATATTATTTCACATTTAATTATTATGTATTATAAATTAAATAAAAAAGTATATTGTTATAAAATTTAAATATACACAACTCTTATACTTGTCTTGAATTTTTGTATATATTTGGAGTATTCGCCATCTAGTTAAAATATGATCAAAACTGAATTTTACAAGCGTAATCGCTTTATTTATGTAGAATAACTAAAGAAATATTGATTTTATCTTGTAATAGATAGAGTCAAAAATATTATAATGCAGTAATAAATAATAATGGTTATTAACTTGATATTATATATGTTAAGAAGGAATACTCTGATCTCTTTTCTATTGATATTTTTTCTCTTCAAATTTATCGTAATATGATCACATCAAGAACTATTTTCTAAAACTATCATATGAAAGTACATAGAATAATGACTACAAAAATTGGCATATGTTTTAATTACTGTAGAAACATATTCCTATTATTTACTATCCCTTTCATGAGTTTCATATCACATTTCATATTCGGAAGTGTTTGATTTTTTTTTCCATATTTGACACTGATTCAGGCAATTTGTTTCGATTTCATTAAAAACGTTCGATCGAATTCAATAATTACGATCGAGAATCGATCTTACTTTTTGATAAACATTTCGAGGAAGATTGGATGTGATAATTATAAACAGAAATAATGACAATTTCTTTTTAGAATTTTTCCAAATTCCATTTTTTATTAACTTCGATACAACAAAACTAATAATAACAACAATAATTAAATTCTGCCTAACAAATGTTATATCGATGTATAACATATAAAAGTATGAATATGATATTGTAGATAAAAGTGATACAAATTTACTTTCAGAAATAAAAATAGTAGTACATCATTTAAAAAGTTATCACAGAGAGGTTCTTTGTATGGTACGTATTACATTTGCTTTCATGCCGAATCACCGTTAAGTCGTCCCTTTGTTAACGACGAATTAGTGATCCACTAAAATCCGATTTTTTTTGTTTTTCCCTCGCTACGAGGGAGATCTCTAACATAACATAACCACTATTTGTCGATTTTTGTTCCATTTTTTTATATTGTAAGTATGAAAATCAATAAAAAGATACTCAGGTTTTATCTGTGTTGCAAACATCATATGCATTTTTGTACTAACATTAGGAAGAATGCCCGTTGACCTAAAACCACTGAGAGATACGAAGGATAAATGTTTTATTAAAAATTATCAAAATAAAACTATATATTTAACAAACAAAAAGTAATCAAAATAAAAAAAAATATATTTAACATAAAACAAAATCAAAAAAGAACTCGTATAATATCAAGAACTTTTGTGAAACAATTGAAATCAGATTAAAAAGACAAACATGATTCCTTTTAATCGTTCTTTTTGAGTTTCTGAGAGGAATGTTCCATCGATTTTAACCATAATCTGAGATCTTCGGTTATTTCAGGCAAATGAATTTTAGGTTCAAGTAATTTCAGGAGATCGGTTAAGGTTATCTTCAAATTTATTGTCGTTTGTTTGCTGTGAATGATTGTATGAATGAAGTTATTTCGAGGATTGATGAACTTGTGCTCGAAATATAAACTTTTTTCGTCCCAATAAATCAACTGCAAGTAACAAGGATTTTTATCGTTATCCTTCGAATTTTTCGTGACTATTGATTTTTACCTTAGTCGTGATTTTGTACATCATGAGGAAAGGAATTGGCCGTCGATATCTTGCGGATAAACCACCGATAACTGCCGTGGCACCCATTTTCCTCATCATAGAGAATGCTTTGGTTTGGATAAAGTAATGCAAACGAGCAAAATCTATTTCACGTAAATATCTTGCATTATTCATATGTGTCATTATGGCGTCCAAATCTTGAGTAGTACATATACCTGAAAAACGAATTGAATAATGTTTGCTTTCTTATGGATTAATCAAATGGGATCTTAAGTATCTATATGATGAGTTAATAGCGATTAAAAATTATTGAAAGGAGGATATAAAAATGTTTATGAAAAAAATGTCTTGTAACGAATCGATTTTTTATATTTATGTTACCACTTGAAATTGTTTAAATAAATAGTAATTTAAGCAGTTTTTTTTTGTTTAATCAAAACTACGTTGTACAAGGAAACCAAATTATTTTTGAAAATAGTGTGAGACTCAAAATAGTTATTATGAAAAATTAACTTGTTATTTCGTGATCCGACGCGATAAATAATAATCTAAAGATAAAATTTGACGATGGTGAATAATATTATCGACGATGGATACAATAATTATTGAATAAGTAATGAAATTTTGATTGTTAAATCCTTACCGTATATCGTAGTTTCGTCTGTAAGTTTTGCTTGTTTTTGCATACATTTGGTCCAAACGAAAGTAAATATTATTCGCAAGAAATAATTAACGTCGATGAAATAAATAATTGCAATGATCGTTATGATATAAATATCCAACATTCTGTTTTATTATTATTAAAACATCCAAGTAATAAGGAAAAATATTATTCAAACAAGTAATCCTTCGTAAATGGAAGAGCGCAAAGGATATGAAAGCTACACATCTAACGACCAAGCAGTATTGATCGCGACTGATCGACTTGAGCTAAAATTTATCCAGTTACGTAAACTTCCATCGTGTTCGTTTGTCCTCCAGTGACACTCAATGTAAAGCGAATGTTTCACCGTTCAACAAACGGTATTTCTTTCTTCAACAGCAATGACCAGGCTACGGAATTAAAAATATTAAGAAAGTAAAGCTAATCATTGTTTATATGTAGATATTATAAAAATAATCCATAACTTAATAGTTATTTTAGGAATTTGAAAGCTTCAATACTTTCTATGGTTTAGTCAATTAGTTTAGTTTCATTAAATTAATATTCGAGAAGTAATAGAAGGATAGAACGAAAGAGAGGGAGAGAGAGAGAAAGAGAGTACTTTTATGTAAATTATTATTGTTTTTTAATTATATTACGTAGATATATTTTGTGAATATGTTCGACTACTATGTATGATATTCATACGTTCAATACGTATGCATGAGGAAACGTGAGGTCAAATGTACAAGGAGAACAAATGTTTCATAAATAATGAAATATATTCAAAATGAAAAATAAATAAAATTTCCAAGAATCGATATCGATTTCTGTAAATTCTTTATTTTCTCATATTTTTTGGACGACAACAATACCGAGAACATATTCACAACGTAGTAATAATTTTATTACAGAACAATCTAGATATATAATAACAAAGTGTATTTCGCTACTCGCTATTATTTTGTTTTTGTTTTATGTTACTTTCTTTTTTTATTTCTCTAAACGAACTATGAATATCAATTTTTCGTCGATTGTACTAATATAGAAATTCATTCTTTCTATAAATATTAATATATGATAATTAACAATTATTTTTTATGAGCTTAAAGTACGAGATAACAGAATCAAAAACGAAACGAGAGGGTTTTGAAAGGATAATGATATTCTCGTCTATTCGACCAATTAAATCTCAAAAAATGTATTTTTCAGAGTTCTTTATCGTGAAGACTAAACGTTTAACAGAAATTCAAATTACTTTATAGAAATTCATGCAATGTATCGCATTAATATTTCCTTCTAAGTTGATCTTTAATCCTTTGTTCCGGGTGCTTGTGTATGCAAAGTTTACGGTGCCTGGTTAATTTTTGTATTCTGTAAGTATAATGATGTAGTTTGTTAGAGTAAATAAAATTATTCTTTGAAAATAACGCGCGCGTTATATTTTTATTTTAAACTTCTCTTAGAAATATTATATTTTTAATATATATATATATATATATATATATATATATATATATATATATATTAAATATGATATTTTTAGAATTATATATGATATTTTTAGAATTACAAGATAATCAAATTATAAAAACCTTTAAAAATGAAAACTTGCTCAATATTAAAGTTTTGTGTCATAGATTCCAAAGTATGATATTATTTCATAATTGTCAATTTTCTGAGACGTTTGATGTTGAGGGTGACATAAAATGGTAATATTATATACATATATACACCGTTTAGAGTGAAAACATTAATGCTTATTTCAATTAGAAAAAAGAAAAGAAAAACTCATTATCTTTAAAAATCGATCCACACCATAGGTACTTTTGTTAAAAGTTTGTTTGTACCATCTCTTTTTTATATAGAGAATAATATATCGATAAGTAATCGATAATAAATTGAAATTAACAAACATGAATATGTAAATGGTAATTTACGTAAAAATTCTTTCTTTCCATCATAAATGATGTCACATAATGTATATATACCTATATATATATGTCTGTTATATATGAGCAGTATTTATAAAAATGGGCTAAGTCAAAAATTTGGAACAATTGAATTTATCATTTATTTTATCGATCTTTGTTATAATAATATGTAAGCATTAAAAAACATATGTGTGTGTGTGTGTTTATATGACTTAGGGCACTTTCATAATCATCAGCTCATATACAAATTTTTCGTCTTTTCTAAAATCGCTATATTTATGTATATGTACAGGATATTTGATGTAACTTAAGAAGTTGATCTCGATGATACGAAATAATATTATGGTAAGATATTATTTTATTTATAGAGAGCAACAAATTTATAACATTAAATTTTTCTTTTTTATAAGTTATAATTGATAATGAAAGTACGTTGATTCATAAAAAAAAGAAAGATAACATCGATAACTTCTTTGCTCATCGATAAAATCTTTGACCACTCGAGATATTTCGCGTAGTCAGGTCAAGTTTAATACCCTGTATATACTCAGATTAAAAGTATCTATTAATTCATAGTTTAGGTTTCTAAAAAAAACATAGCACATACATACAATATACATACATACATACGTATTATAATCCGCATCGCGAAACGTACCTCCATTTTTTATTTTTTAAACTCGAAGCGACGATAAGAATAAATCTTATTGTTAGATGTCTACGTGTAAATATTTGTTCTCGGTCATCGAATAATAGCCCTGAGCAGTCATCGTGAAAGCACCGTGTTATTATATTTTTCTCTACATATACATATATGTAAGTGGATATTGTATATAATATATTTACGTGGAGAAAAGAATCGTATGAGAAAGATGTGTGATATATATATATATATATATATATATATATATACACACACATACACACATAAAGGAAGAATCTCAGATACTTTTCCGAAATAAACAAAGAATGATCAGTTCACCTGGAAACGTTGTTCTGAATGAATGTACAAATAAACACGGTGCTTTTCTTGTTTTCGCGTATCGTACATTTAAACGGTAGTAGTTACGTAGATCATCGTCTCTGCGACGCCATTCGTCGCGTTCTCGTTTTGTCAGCAATTCGAAGGTGATGTTATCGTCGTCGTCGTCGTCGTCGTCGTCGTCGTCATTGCTGTTGCTGTGGTATTCACTGTAGGTATAATTGATTGTCGAAGAATCGCAGAAGATATTTCATTACTTTCCAACCATCTTGCTACTTCTGGTGGTATCTCTGGCCTCACGTAAGTTATCTAGAAAATTTATTATACTTATTACGAATTATTCATAAATTGTGATTTATCAGTATGTTATATTAATATAGTATCTATGGGATATTAATATATATTTCTTATGTTAGAATTTTGTAGTGATATGCATTTAACACAAGATGATGCATTTTATGTGAAAACACTCCAAATGGCTTTATCATTTATAACGTTAGATTTATTAAACTTGAAAATTATCAGATTTTTCAAATTTTATGCTTGATCAGATAAATCAATATATATAGTAATGTTGTTATCGTATGAATACATACAAATGTAAAAGCGTATAAATAAGCGTTACGAATTTCATCGAAATCAAAATCGCTAGTACTATCTCCACTATTTATTTTAATTACTCGTTTTCTTTTTGTATTTGTCAAGATAATATCACTAAGTTCACTATCTCTCTCCATTTTACAATATAGGTTGAAGTCGCTAATATAAAATAAATGTATTATTTGATTTGACTAGCGTATAAGGAAATGCATTGGAAATTGTATGAGAAACTATATCGATAACTCCACGTTACGCGGTGCACTCCGAAATTGTACTGTGACAATGAACTCAGTTGACGTGCTATGCACATCTTTTTTATTTTTGTGATAATTGCTATTGATGTGTACAACATGTCCGTTGAAAATTTTGTGACGAACACATTTCGACGTGCGGCACGTCTTTCCAGTGCGAATGGCTAATACGATGGGTTTCATTAGAACTAAGCATACAATGTCCATAAATTAGCGATTATATAAGGATAGAAATAGTATGGAAGATTTTTTTATTTGAATAGGAAAAATATTCTCTAAGTGTTTCACCTTAATTGCCTTATTTTGTAAATTATGTATATAAGGTGTATAATCAAAGAATAAAATTGATATTATTAATGAAAAATGCATTTATAGGTGTTAGGATGATACGTTCTACGAGAGACGCCAATCAGTGTTCAATTATTCATGACGTCATAATATAAAAAAAAAAAAAAGAAAAAATTATAGATTTTGGAACATCATTGTGATGACGTTATTTGTGATTTTACCTGTGTAACACCAGATTCGACGTTACCATTTTGTTTAACACCTCGATCAACTAGGGTACCCATAACCGTCTCTGCACTGCAGTCTAAAAGTCTTTGCCTGCAGATAGCTATAGCTCGGATAAATCCATCGCTTGGCGTAACAAAACGATGTTCCATAAAAATCGTTTTTTCGTCCCAATAAATGATCTGCAATGACAGTAAAATTGTACAAAAAAGAATAAACCAGTACTTTTGTGTAGAACACATAATAAGTATGTTCGATATAGGTCGCGTTAATGCCTAACACTGTTTTAAAAATTCTTGTTAAAATATTCTATTTTAAGGATTTTAAATTTCCGTCACACATATATGCGATTTTGTAGAAATATTTAAATTTTTAAATTTCGAGATCGAAAGTCGAATCAGGCCCGAAATTACGCGTGGACACCCATATTAGGTGACTTCATTTTTGATGTAAATTTCGAAAGAATTTAATCTGATAGTTTGGATGAGATTATTCGAAGATTATTATTCAACAAATTTTTTTTTTTAATCATACACATATATGTATGTATATATCTCGTTTGTTCGATCGATATCAAGACAATTAATATTCGTTTAAACGTTTTTAGAAAGGAACAACCACTCCGAAATAAAGAGAAAATAAAAAAGATGAAAGAAGAGAATAAAAAACGACTGTAAGTTAATCGGAATATACATAAATTTCGAGGTGTTGGTTTTGTTTGACAAACTCAAGCGAGTTCTTAGGGATTAAAATCTTCGAAGAAATTAACTGACACGCATTGGTAATTTCTTCAAACTCACCTTCGAAGTTATCTTGTAAATAGTTAGAGGTTTGAGGAACCGCCGATAACGTATCGTTGCTGCTCCTTGAACGACACCAGATCCTTGAGAACAAATTTCACGATAGAGACCAGTTCGTTCGTAAAAGTCAGCCCGAGCAAAGTCCAATTCCCTCAGGTATCTCGCATTGTTCATGTGATAGAGAAGAGTGTCTACATCGGTCGTAGTGCAAATACCTAATAAAAAGAAAAGAGAGATATGTCCTATAACGAATCTCCTTCGTTATTTCTTCTTTCTTTATTTATTTATTTTTGTTTTTGTTTTTTAACGATAGAAGTATTTCCTCGATTATTTGTATTCCATCAATCACAGCTGATTCTCTCTATAGGTCAAGGTTTACACGAGACATGTGCAAGGCCGACACAAGTAATCATAAGGATTCTCTTGGCTCGCTTGTTGTATTTGCTTGTCCCTTCCCGATCGATCGAAGTTTAGAAATTAATAATATTACAGTCGGACGTTTAAAAAATTGGCTTTTTTAAGATTTATATAATCGTAATGTAATTTTTGATATGACACATTAGCTTTCGTTCATCGTCTATGACATGTAAATCAAAGATTTCCATTAAATGTTTTATCAAATAGACTATCTAAGAGAATTTAGTTTGTTATAATTATATAGTAAAAAAACGCTCGTTTGTTTTAAACTTTTAAAAAGTTTTCTTTTCCAAGAGTAAGAAAACTTTCTGTAAAAGTTTCCTTTTAGTTATAAGCCCTTACTTTTTTTTTGTTAACAGCCAATAATCAGAATATAAAAACGTTCGAAAACAAAAGTAGAAATAGACTTGTCAATAAAATATATTCTTCTATTTTTGCAAGACGTAAAAACGAAAAGAGAGAGAATATTTGTTAAAATATTATTCGTTGTCAGTACTTACCATAGACCGATGCCTCATCGAGTATATGAATTTTTTTTTTGCAGAATCTCGCAAGGAAAACCGTGAGGAACATACGTAGGAAATAATGAACCTCGACGAGGAGATGAAGTAGTATGACGGCGCCGAGGATACCGGCTAGGACCCAACAAGTTATCATTCTAATATTTATCGTCCTTTCGTTGACGTTTTCGTCGTCCTGCTGGGACGATAATGGTCAATGAGTCGTTATAATTCGGTTAGACTTTGGAAATTTTCAACTGGCGGGAAGCCCCGTGTTGTTATCGATTCGAGCTCGAGACGGTTCACTTTTTGTTGATAAAAAGTTCTGGCCTCTCTTTATCATGTTAAACAACACTTTTTTTTTTTTTAATGTTTTTCTTTCACAGAATCCTACTCGATAATATCCTTAAGGACATCTCATAATCCTTCGAAAAATTGTCGTCGTAGTCATCGAGTTATCGAATAACGAAGAGCTCTGTATTTATTTGATTAATTATTAATTGTTTTTCAGCCTCTTCACGTCACACTCGGAAGACTTCGATCCTGCAACTGAGGGTTCTCTTACTGTAAACGAATGGACAAACAAATATGTAGCAAAAGTATTGTCCCGGATGAAGGTCAGGATAATATTAACGAGTATTGCAAATATAAATTGCAGAAAATTCTCACTACCTCACGTTTCATATGCTAAATGAGTCACATCAAAGATTCGATATTATATTTGACGTATGATTTTTTCAAGGTCAGATATGTATATATTTATAATATATATGTACGTGTCTATATACGTGACAATTATCTCTTCCGGTTACAGATTTTCTTTCACCTCGAAAATGATAACCAAGAAAAACGCGTAAATACGTACGTTCCTTTTGATTTTAATGTAAAAAATAATAATAATAATTTATTTTATTTATATGATTATTCAAACTAATTCGACTGAGACACAATTATGCCGTTGTTTACTTAACACCTTTCCCTTATCATGTACATCAATTCCACACTCAGTAGTTATTGATTATGTTCTGTATCGCGACAAAGGGGTGGCTAAATTGCGTGACAATAACTAAAACAAAAAAAAATAATGCGTAATATCTTGCCTTTGTACTACATTTTTTTTCTTCATACGCGTACATACATAACGTACGTAAAGAAATATTATACGAATATAAATATCAATGAATTTCTTGTTTTTACGATTACGCGATATATTTACTTATTAAATAAATTATTTATAAAGAATGGAAGAAAGAAAGTGAGAATGGTAGAAGAGAAAGAACGAACATTTTACGATGAATACAGTTACATTGTGCGATAGTTTGCATTTCGAATCGAACCTACTTTCGATACCAGCGAGCTTACTTTCAACGAGATTTATCAAGCAAAGCACGTACCGGAACGCGGAGCAACCCTAAATTCAAGCGTTTTCACTAAAATCATTCTTCGTTAAATGTTTTTTAACGGAAGGTTCGATGTAAATGTAATGAAAAATCAATGGGAGCTTAAAATGAGATATAAGAATGAATATTCATCGAGCGGTTCAAATATTCTCATCTCTGCATCTGATGCATGTGTTATTAAACAATAATAGCATCGACAACGATGCGACGACGGCACAATTACGGGAAATGAATGTATGAACACACGAATATACATTCACACACATACACACACGCGCGCGCACACACACACACGATACACGACACACACCTGTGCGAAGACCTAAGAGGAAGCCCGTTCGTATCGAAGACATCTCAACGACTGATAATCCTTTAGCTCGATGTGTTCAACACACCGTCATCTTCGTTATCGTCGTCGTCGTCGTCGACGTCGTGTCGACCAGATCGTTTCTTTCCGAGCTCTCGCATCTGCGCCTAGAACGTTCTCGCTTACGGGGGAGGATTGGACTTCCGTAGCGGTGGGAGTAACCGGACTTCGCGGAAACCCTGGCCAGTTTTTTTTTTATTTTTTATTTTTCGACGAAACTTTATCGAAGACGGGATCTACTTTTATGAATCTTTTTATCTTCGCATTTAAAATCATTCTTTCGTTTTCGCTATTCCAACCTTTTCTTTTTCCGTTTTCTTTTCTCAACTTTATTTTTTTTTGCAAATTCAACGAATGCAAAAATTAGAATGCAACGAAAACCACTACAACGAGAGCGAACAAGGTCATCTCGTGTTTATGTTCATATTATACTGTAAGACGGGCATTATCGACTTACGAGATTACGAGGAATCAATCTTATCGATGAACGTAAGAATAGTCAATTTTAATTAGGCGATAATAGTATATAAAAGGTAACAGAAAAAAGGGGAATGCAGAGAACAGAATGTGTTTGCCCGCGGACGATGTTTGCATAAACTGTTAAGGATAAAAGGGAGTTATATACACGGGATCGATCGATATCCGTTTGATCGGATTTTCTCGATTATCTCGAGAAGATTTATTTGGAGGAATAGTCCACTGTTTGCGTTTGGCTCTATCATAGAGAAATGTACTGTAATAACTCGACGATGTCCTTGGATGAAACGTACGAGCTGTGACGAAGCTATCTACGTATACAGAAATGTTTATGATCTATGTATTTCTTTCTTTTTTAATTCTCTTTCCTTTTTTTTCTTACACATAGCTACGTATATAAATACTATACGTAATGTAAAGGTGTATATAGCGGAATTGGAGATCTTTGTTCTTCAAGGCTGCTTAAGATATCCATAGGCAGATCGATCAATAATTCTCATTGCGAAATATTCGAATACTTCGTTTAATTGCTCCGAGTCAACACAACAGAAGAGATAGATAGATAGATAGATAGATAGAGAGAGAGAGAGAGAGAGAGAGAGAGAGAGAGAGAGAGAGAGAGAAAGAAGGAATGACTGGTTAAACCTTGTTCGAAGTCTAAGCATGCACAAACGAGTCAATATCACTTCGAAGTGGTGGATGTCTCCGCCTCTCATCAGGAAGCGCTTTCTTGCTGATGTTTTATGGAAAACGCGTACCCACGGAGGTAACTGACTCGAATTCACGAAGTCGTGTGATACTGAGAAAAGAAGTTGTTGTCGTTGTCTTACGTACCTAATCCAAAAATTTTGCAAGAGCCGATTCACTTTTACAAAATTTTCTCTTTACGTGACGAACCTGAGAACGACTATTTATTCAGTAATTTATCTTCTATTCCTTTATTTCTTCATTTTTTCTTTTTTCTTTTTCTAATACTTCCACTTTCGCGCCGGTTGGGAAGCAATGATAACGAGATATGCGAATTTACTTAAGTTGAAATAAATTTTTATTTGGAAATATTTGTGGACATATATCATTGAGCATATTTGTAGATGTAACGTTGAGTATACATTATAAAAAAGGTGTATTAAATATAGTAAGGTGGGAGAAGGAGCAGAGTGGGAGAAAGGAGAGGAAGGGGAAGTAAAAATGGAAGGGGTAACGACAAGATCACATATTGTCGTCCATTGTAACGTAGATCGAACGTACCTATGCAATCATTTTGGGGAAACGTTTCATTCGTTGAAAATGTCCACCACAAACGGATTATCCTTAGGCCCGTAAGGAATTAATGGAAGATCGTATGGAATGGGAAATGGCTGAATATTCGAGTCGTCATTTTCCTTTTCTACAGGGAATGTCGTTTCTCCTGTCTTGGAAAAAAATAAATCGTTTAAATCAGATTTAAACAGCATTTGATATTATTCGATCTTTGTCTTTGATACTCACGATAAATGTAGGAAGAAATAATATACCAGCTTCGTAACTTGCAATGTAATTATTTTGTGTTCCCCATGCAGCTTTGCTCAAATTTGCACTGGTAAGCACGAACCAAGCCATTCTTTTTAAGTCAGGGGACAATCTCGTGTAAGATTTAATGTGAGGCATTGCTTTATCTCCAGACATCTTTGAAGCTTTCCATTGACTGTAAAAATGCTATTACGTTTAACGAAATATATTTGGAAAAGAAAGAAAAGAATATGTGAATTTTAACTTACTATAAATAGTCTTCGATCCATTTTTGTTTCAAATGCGTTTGGTTTCTATAACACAAACAGCAACAAGCGTTCTGACAGTCAAAACTTTCTTCGTAATTTTTTTGAGTAGGAAAGATAAATTGAAATTTTGGAAGAATTTTCGATTCTTTTGTCTTCGACATGGATGATACTATAACCTGTGATAACCAATTCTGGTAACTCGGTCCTAAGGTTCCTATACTGGAACTTTGTGCAATTATTGACCAATGCTGTGCATTTTGTGGTAAACTAACATATTTGGAAAGAACATAATCCAACTTTCTATGTCCCCATGTATTTATATTGGCCTGACGGTAATTTCCAGGTACAGAGGCAATGAAGAAAACATTAACATCTGAAAAATCTGTCCTTTGTACTATATCAACCCATCTGTTTAAAGCTGGTTGTTTGTAACTTTTCAAATACTGTAGAAAGTCTCTTTTGAAACCTGTCTTAGATTCTCCATCAGTCTTGTTATCAGATTTTGGTAATAAAGGTAAATGAGGAGAGATCCAAAGTCTAATTAGGATTAAAGTAATTTAATTCTTTTAGACTTTAACATTCAAAAAGAAAGAAACGCTAGATAGTTGGAGGATATATCTACATACCCTTGAGTTCTATTCTCCCAGTCATCTGAATATAAATTTGCAGTAGATACTACAATTCTGATTCCACCATCATTGTATTCCAGTATCATCATCTTTGAATGATGACAACCAAACTGTGTTGGTAGAGAAACAGGTACCAAAGTAATATTCTCGCCTAACTTTTCCTTATCTACTCTATCTCCATATAAAATTGTTATATTGGCTTTCTGTCCTGCTAATAAATACTGTAAGCAAAGCCAGCCAACGTCGACCATAAAAGTAATTTGTAAGCTGGACTTTATTTCTCCAAGACTTTTATCTAATATTTCAGGAAAGGTTATAGAAAGTGGTTGATTATAAGTCGATAATGATTTCTCTATTCTTGTAAAAAATACGTAATAAGGAGCAGCAAGAGCATATTTAATAGCAAATTCTCCAGGTTCCACTAAGGAGACTTCAAAACCTTGCTGTTTCATTTTTTTTATTGCTTTTCTTCGTATTTCTTCTCTGTCTTTGTTTAATTTACAAGATACATAAGTATCCATTATAGATACCGATGAGCTTGAGCTCTGTTGATTCTCAGAATCTAAACTGTGACTTTCAGACTTACTTACTTTATTTGGACTTTTTGAGGTAGTAGAGTTTTTTGTAATATCTGTTGAAAGTAAGTCTATCTTTAATTTTAAGAAACTGTCTCTGTCCTTATCCCTTTCTTTTCTCATTACAATTTGTATCACCTTCAATTGATCCAACAATTGAGAGCGATCGCATTCAAAATCAAGAACATCAGGTATGTTTAATGTATCGTCCAATTGATCAATTACCAATCTTTCTACTGAAAAAGAAATAACGTTATCCTGTTTAGTTTTTTGTTTAATTGTTAGAACATATTTGTAAATATAAAATCTTAAAAGAATACTTACAATGAGGATGTGACATTTCTGCAAAATGTATAGGATTTTTTCGATAACATTTTTCCATAAAGGGACATTTGTTTCTGACTGCATTATAAACAAAAAGACATGGTTATTATTTTTGAAATATGCATTATAAAATAATATTTATTTAAGAAAAATATATTTATTTATAAAGAAGATTACCATTTACTTTTATGCTATTCATGGTAGTATTCATAATTTTTAAAATATATTAAACATCTTTTTATTACAAAAAAGGAAACGTATTTAACATATAAAAAAGAAATAACAAATTGAAAGATTAAATAGATAGTAATATAGACTTTATTAATTTAATTCTTATCGATCACACTGTATGAATTTAATTGTTATCACAGACAATAATAAAAATCTTATCAATCCTACACAACCTGTCAGAATTATAACAGTTCTTAAATTTCAGAAAGAAAAGAAGTTTCGTTGTTAAAACTCAAGGATAATTTCTAAATAATAGAGTTACACGATTCGTCAATCTTGTTTATTGAACCAATAGAATTCATCACCCTTGATTTTCCGTTCGCATTGTGAACGAAGCTTTTCTACAGTATTGACCTACTGCCGACGTTACTTTCAACGTTTTTGAATCAAATAATTTTGTTCTCATCTTTCGTGTTGGAGTTTATTATTCATAAACGTTAACTTGTTCAAAAATATTTCATCTATTTATTTAGCATCGAATCTTTATATAGAAAAAAGTGATAACGATTACGTAGATTAATAAATTCTCGTAAATAAGTAAGAAAATATTTCGATTATTAAAATCGAAAAAATATCAATTAAACGTTTCATACTTTGGCGGCCGTGAAAGAGGGCGCTCGATTCGTAACGGCGAAAGTAAGGTAAGTCATCTTGAAATAACCCCGCCAACGTATTACAAACAATATTGTAATTGTTTATTTATTTTTCTTGTAGATGTTTTATAGTTCGTAAACTGTTATCTCTTAGGCACAGTCTTCCGTTAACCGTAGTCGACATAACTCTGTACGTTGATTTCGTTCCTTTATATATCCTTATACATAGTAGTAGCTCGTATAATTTCTTATGTAGATAAATCGAAGTAATAATTAATTACTATGGTCAACGCTATTACCTAAATTTGGTGTTTCTTATCTTCGACAGTATTATCGTTTAGATTTTGGTTTATATTTCTATAAGATGTACGTATACGTGCTCTTTCAATGAAGCGTAAAAATGACATGTTTCGACAAAATGTAAGTATTATTCGTATTACGTGAAATTTACGTCATTTTCATTAATTATATAAATCTATTTTTCTTTTGTTAATTATATAAATGTATTTTTCTTTTGTTTAGATACCCAAGGAGAGAACTTCACGTTAAAATTACTTAAGGTTATGTTTTTCGAATTAATTTTTGGATGTAATAAGTATTATATATTTATATATATATAAATATATATATCTCTTGATTGTCGAATATTAATTAGTATACTTATTTATAATCTTTTCACATAATTCGACATTGAATCTTAACGATTGGTACTCCTTTTCCAATTGGATTAAAACAAAGGAAAGAAATGAAAAAAAGAGAACAAAAAAGAAATAGAAAGGAGTCGTGCGTTCGAAGCGTTTTGATTAACCCCTTGGTCTACACGATATCTGCCAATTGCGCATGTATAGTAAACAAGAAAGTCATTCGCGCGCCATGCTATTCAACTGTTCAGCCGTATACCCGAACTGGCGCAAAATATGTATTTATCATAACATGTGTATTTCAATGCAACGAAAGGAATTGTGAAATAATAGACAATGCTTAGGTACAAATAGTAATTTTAAGACGTCTGGGGTGTAATCATAATCAATTGATCACCGTGCCACACTTCTCTTCACCAACATCAACATTGGATTTCTTTTTACTTGACATTATAGGTGGATGAAAAAAGATTGGATAGATCAGGTAATATATTATAAAAAAGAATGATGAACTTTAAAAAGATGACAAATATTCTGAACGAACGTTATTACCAGTATTGGCAATGACATGAGTTTTCAAATTCTTTATACGAAGTTATATGTGAAACGTGTGAATGTAACGAGGCTTTACGGGGAACTAAAATAAAAGATCATGCAGTTTCATCAGAAACAAATGAATAAACAAAATACTGATGTTACATATCAAAGAAAAATATTCGATGTGGATTAACTATCATCACTTGTTCTAATAATAATGCGTTCTAAAAATATGCAGTATCTTCTGCATAAATTCCTCACCATGAGTCTGACTCCTGGCTTTTGTTTATGACACAAGTTCTTTACCACGAGTTTGACTCGTGGCTTTTGTTTATGACAAATTCTTTACCACGAGTCTGACTCGTGGTTTTCACTTATGGCACAAATTTTTTACCACGAGTCAGACTCGTAGTAATAGGCCAAGGGGTTAATCGCAAAGTAAACGAAGAGACATGGAGTGGATTCGAGTGTAATGACATGGATAAACCGCTAAATGGACGAGAATAATTTATTATCCGACGAAGTATAACTTCAAAAAGTCTCATTAGAATTTCAATTAAATTCTTTCTTTCATTTTAAAGGTGCACTTCGAGGTACACATCGAGGGACAATATTATCATTGTTCTACAAAGGAAGTAAAGAAAAGAGCTTTAGGGTACTCTACGAAATTCGAGCAATGAAAAGTAATCTTTTTATTTCAGGTACTGGCCGCTTTTATTTCTCTAAATGAAATGTTAAAAAGATAACGAAATTATATACGTGTAGCATATATACGTTCTATTTTTTATTTTTATTTACATTATATTAAATAGTTACCAATCAATTGATATACTTCTATCGTTGCTAGAGTTTGAAAATTTACTTTTCTTTTTTTTTTTTACATAATTTTTAGAATTATCGTTGTACATACATTTATTGCCAGTGATTGTTTTATAAACATTTTTGAATGAATAATAGTAATTCTGTTGTTCCAAGCAAGATTGTTTATATATATATATATATATTGGGTTGGCAATTAAATGATTGCAGATTTTATCGATAGATTCTTATTTAAAATCTCCAATCACTTTGTTGCTAACCTAACATATATTACATGTACGGAATATATCTACATATAAATATATGTATATTTTTTTGGATGTCGGTAAGTCTTCGTAATTAACACGAAAAAAATCTCAGTTCGATTGGGGATACCCATTGTTTAAGATAGATAGACAGATAGATAGATAGATAGATAGATAGATAGATACATAGATAGAGAGAGAGAGAGAGAGAGAGAGAGAGAGAGAGAGAGAGAGAGAGAAAGGGTGATGGAGAAAAAGAAAACAGCAAATAAAGAGAGAGATAGATATAGATAAATAGAGATAGAGATCGAGAATTAGAGAGAGGGGTAGGTGTAGAGAAAGAAAGAAAACAAGAAAGAAGTATAGAAACGATAAAAAGTGCAGAGGGCCAGGACGATTCTGGAAGGTGGTAGGAGATAAGCGTCGGTGGATAGTGGGAAAAGGGGGGTGGGAGCGATGCTGAGCGTCGGGACGCCTACATTCGCCTCAGTTACCGCCCAGCCGTGCCACAAGCGATTCGCGTCCTTTCATTGCTCCTCCTTTCTCTCGCTTTCACGTTCATCTTTACTTACATCCATACGTGACATACGTACATATTTATTTATATAAATATATATTTATATATATTTATATTTATATATATATATATATATATACACACACACACCTATTTATCACATACGCACGCACATACATACACATACACACACACGGGTGCGAACTCATACAGCACACATATATATCATTAGGTTTATAGTGAATTTGTATTAGAAAAAGAAAAACAAAAAGATAAAAAAGAGTAAAAAGCATCGTAAAGTTTTTGCGAATACTTTCACACACTCACATTTTCTCAACGCGTTCCTCCTCGGCGAGATTGATGGCATTCATTTTACACGACGATTTGAATTGTTATTCACGATAGTAACAATAAGATCGTGATAATAATTCAAATCTCTCCTACATGCTGTTAATCTTGCTATTAATTCTGTTATTGCTACTTTTTAGCGTGCTTGTTAAACTATCGAAACAATCGGCGCAGGACGAAGTGATTGTTTAGATCAAGCCGAGTATAGGGCGGGAGCGCGAAAGGTTAGCTTACGAGTGGTACCGATGCTTAGGTTTTTCGGACGATTTTTGTGGCCGACGGCTTCCCCTGGAGGCCCTCAGGAGACAGTGAAGATTAATCGCTGCCCGGAGATGTCGGAAAGTCAAGGTCAGTCAATGATCCGAATATCGATATGTATGATCAGATTGTATGGTTATTCTCACGTATTATTTAATTTTTTTTAATTCCCGTTTTTTCCTTTTCTTTATTCTTCTTTCCTTTCTCTCATTAGTATTACAATGAAAAACATAGAAATAATAATAATAATAATAATAATAATAATAATAATAATAATAATAATAATAATAATAATAGTAATAATAATAATAATAATAATAGTAATGGTAGTAATAATAATAATAATAATAATAATAATAATAATAATAATAATAATAATAATAATAATAATAATAATATCAAAAATTGTAGCGTGTTACAAGGAAAGTTTGTGAGAAATATGAAAGATACGTACTTTTGAAATGTACTCAATTTTTTATTGCTCCGAGTTTTTATTGATGATTCAGAAAGGCGAAAACTTTACAATTTATTCGAATAAAAAAGTTGAAGAAAGAGAAGTGGTGGAAGAAATTCTTAAGTTATTAAAAACAAAGTTAAAAATTACGAGAAAATCCAACGTGGAAAGTAATGTCGTGGGGGGATCATATTCTTTTCCATGTAACGAGAGTGAACGGGTGATGGGGTAGCTGTTCTGCTATTACCGATGGTGGTAGTAGTCCTGGAAGAAAATTTTCGCGGGAAACCAATTTACCGAACTCTCGACGTTATTTAAAAAACACTTGATTCCTTTTTTTTTTTCTTGTTTCCTGTTCCTCCCTGTCTGTGTCTCTCTCTCTCTCTTTCTTTCTCTCTCTCCTCAATTTTATCTCACGTAGTGTATATATGTATGTATGCATGCATGCATGCATGTATGTATGTATGTATATATGTATGTATATATGTATATATATATATGAAAAAAAAAGAAAAAAAATATATATATATATATATATATATGAAAAATGAACCTGTTCGTATTTACTGGAGATTATTTTTAAAAATTGGTAAAATAATACTCATAGGTTTTTCATTGTTAACATTCGTATTAGAAGAATACATGGAGATCGATGTTTCTTCTTGAAATATCCTTTTCCACTAGAGAATAGCCTATCGTAGCAATCCGGACGTTATCTCGTAAAAGGTTCGAGAACGGTCGTGGACACAGTTAACTTTCGAAAATGCGAACCAATTTTTCTCAGTTTAGCTGTACGTTCCTCTATTTTTCTTCGAAAGCTCGAAAATCGCGTCGTGTATTACGGGAAGAGTTTTCTTATTTTCGTCGATTATGGAATTCGTGAAGGGAGAGAAAAAAAAATAATGGTAGAAAGAAGGATGAGAGTTTTACAAGGTTTATCGATAAAATAGAAAACGTCAAAATAATTTTAATTAAGTCGTCATGTTGTTAATCGTAGTTTGGTTCCAAGTTACTTTGCGATCAGCGCAAAGATATTGAAGTTCGAGAATGTTAGCCGATAATTGGAGATTGAACCTTTTGGGATGTAAGCTTTTGGAGATAGATGTTGGAAATGTCAGGATAGTTAGAAATAGAGAACAAGATAACGTACGTTTCTTGTTCGGTATGAAAGATCCTTTTGGTGATCGGGATTAATTGGATGTTCGTATCAAAGAAGATATAGAGAACGGAGAGATATGTAGTAATTAAGGGCGAAGGTCGAGATGATTGAAGTAAACTGGTATGTCATCGATATGTATCGATGTATGAAAGCGTTAAGAGAATTCTAGTCGGGGAGAAAAACATATAATGCGGATCGATAATCATGGTACAATTGATATGAAGTCGTTTAGGTTTAAGAAAATAAAAATTGACCTTGTAAAATAATTATTCTCGTGAAAATCGACAGGTTGTATTAAACGAACACATTTAATTCAATACGTATTACGCTTATATCTCTATTTTAGTCACACCACGCGATTTTATTATGGTTAATTAGTTACTATAGACACAAAATTCGTATCATTTGTAAAAAGGAGAAATAAAAAGGAGAAAGATGAGATAGAGTTGTAATACGTTAAAAATTTTTATAATCCTACGTGTGTCGTGATATATGTGGCGTCATTTGTTAACAGCAAATTACTCGTAAATTTTCACTCATGTTTTTTTACGCACGAGTACATTCTGCATATACCCTTTTTCTTCTCGGGCACGCGATCATGCGTGACACAATTTGTGAAGATATGTACTCTCTCTCTCTCTCTCTCTCTCTCTCTCTCTCTCTCTCTCTCTCTCTCTTTCTCTCGTTCTCTATCTATCTTTGGATTATAATCGAAATAAACTTAGAAAAAAAAAAGAAGAGGCAAAACATGGACTGGAATTATCGTTGCATTAAAGTGGTAATCGAGCGAGAAGAATTATTTGTATGATCAAGAGAGTAAAAATAAGAAAAAAAGAAAAAAAAAACATATAAAAACGTAATCGATTGTTTAATCTGTACCCTGGTATGGTTAATTCGTGACGTCGCAAGTAAATCGTTCGCATAAAAAGAATTCCTTTTTGCTTGGTTAGATAAGAATATCAGAACGTTCGCGTTACGGATAGAGAAGAATAGAAATAAAGATAAAAAGAGAGAGTGAGATAAAGGGTAGTATTGAAAGGGGAAGGATATGGTTGCCACTTGCTTGTTACGGACATGAAATACACGTAATAGAACGTCCACCGGGTTTCTTTTACTCAGGACTGCTAGGAAACGAATAAGAAGAAAAAGGAGATGAGGAAAAGGTCAAATAGAAGGGGTCGTTTCGTGAAAAGTCTGAAAAATACACTGCGTTTAAAACCTAACTTTCTGTATTTTTTCTTTTCTTTTCCCTTCTCTATTTCTCGTTCTTTCTTTCTTTCTTTTCTTTTCCTTTTCTTTTTCCCCCTATAAAACTAAACTTTTTTCGTTCATTTATTAAAAAAAAAAAAAAAAAAAAAAAAAAAAGAAAAAAACGAAGAATTGAAAACGATAGTAAATCTATGTACGGTTTTCTTATTTCTTTCTCTAATTAATATTTTATTCTTCCTTATTGCCGTTCTAATATTTTATCGTTACTGCTATTTACCATGGTCGAACTGTAGTATTTTTATTTTTTTATTTCTTATAATTCTTTGCTGCCTATATTCTCTAATGTATGCTTAATCTTTTTTTTACGTATAAAAGGGAGATTTAAAATACGTATATCGCGTTGTCCTTATTGTCGTCGAACAAAACGATCAAGAAGATCTAATTATTATTCTTGGCACGGCGATCGTAAATTTCGCGTTCGTTTATAGCCGACGAACACTCACATTTTCCTGGTTATTGTACTTTCATCTAACGAATATTTAATCGTTTGAACGATTTTTAAATGTCCACAACGGCAGCGCATATCGATGTATATCGTAGTTATGGGCGGAGCGTTTAATTGATCGTAACGATGACACGACGCGTGCGTTAAGTTTAACGATTTACCAGGAAATTCAACGCGCCCCACCATATGAAATCATTTTTATTTTGTTTCAAATCTAACGGATCCGTCCATTTATGTATCGTTCGAATATTCATCTCTTTCTCTTTCTATCTATTTCTAAGTCCTATTTCCTTTTTCCTAAATAAACCGTCGCAATGCAATTTCTAATCTCGCGAGTACAACAGCATGACCATCGCGTAGCTCTTATCATGCACGTAGGACACGAAGGGGAGAGACACCGTCATAAATTTGAGTCCTGTTTCACTTAATTACCACGCCTTTTAGTATCCTCTCGGCAATAATTACAATCTGACTTCCAAAATAATTAACGGATCAAAAGTCACGAAAGTTGCTATAGAACGAGTACAATTCTTCTTCTTCTTCTTGTTGCTTCTTATTTGTCTCGATAAGACGATAAATTGATATTTATAATTAATTGGAATATTGGAAGAATTCATTTGGCGGTTACAATTACGATTGATTTTATACGAGAAACCAAGATTTTTTTATTTTCAATGAAAGCTTCTACCAGTGAAAGGTATTTCTCTCTCTCTCTCTCTCTCTCTCACTCTTTCCCTTTGTAAAGCCATCGTAAACATTGCACTCTAAAAGCGTGATTACGCGGATTCCACTGTAGCATCAATCTTTTACCGGGTGTCTATTAAGAGTCGGTTGAAACGAGAAAGAAAATAAATATAGAATGCAAAAACGAAGAGAATCGTAGAAGGTTATATTTCAAAAGCAAGAATGAAAGGACTGTACAAAAGTTTTTTTTTTATATTTTTTAGTCCACAAACGAACTCTAGGTACATACGTGTATTAATAACGTATAAACGCTCGCGAGTTGGTGCATCCTTCTTCTCACGGAGTGATTGTTACTTTGAGTGATAGGTATTACAAAGGATAACCTATGCTTGTTATTCCAGAATTATTAAAAAGTTCTTGGAACTTGTGATCTTCGTTGCTTATATCATACAGATAGGAATACCTCGACGTTCGTGAATATTTAAACCGTTTTAATTATTCTCAAGTAAACGCATTAAGATTCTAAAACAAATTTTCTCATGCAAATATATATATATATATATATATATATATATATATATATATATATATATATATATATTTCGAATATCAATATCTTTTGTAAAGATTTATTCTTAATTCTATATAGCTTACGATATAGAAATAATTTTTACGATATACTATTTTTGTTTTTATCTGCTTTCCGAATAAATACATATCTACTTCCGTTAAAACGATTTTGAGGAATGCTACAACCATGCTGAATTTATGTTCCAAATTTACATCTTTTTCTATTGTACCGAAGTAGCTACAAGGAATTTCGTTCGATTCTTACATAAATGCAATGGGCAGTGAAAAATATTCTAGAATATTCGATACTACGTAATAGGGATAAGACTAGTCGAATGGAAGATACTACAGATCGTGTTCATTCATCTTTGTCAATACGGTAATTACATTTATGTATCACGCTTACACGAATGCCTGCTTTCCTGAAATAATTACATGTCCTTCGGCTTAATGATAGAACACATGCTCTCTTTCATTATAATCTAGCATTACGTTAATTGCATGCCGAGCGTGCGTTTGTCACGAGGACACGATAATCGAAGGATTATTCCTTAACACCCCTTGAGAATATCGCGAAACTAGAAGAAATTTGAATTTCCCTTGAGACAAATCAAATATTATTTAAAATCTACCGATCTAATTGTTCTCATTTAATTATGTACGCGATTACAAGTAAACGACCGAACGATTGTGATTTTATTAAGGACAGATCGGTTTTATACTTATTTGTTATCATCTTTCTTATCAAGACCTTAGAA
This sequence comes from Dolichovespula media, assembly GCA_911387685.1. Lineage (NCBI taxonomy): Eukaryota > Metazoa > Arthropoda > Insecta > Hymenoptera > Vespidae > Dolichovespula > Dolichovespula media. The sequence goes on along the minus strand of OU426855.1, from coordinate 4,027,842 downwards.
TGGCGTTGAAAGGATAACGCATTCACATAAGACACGTGGCCTACTTTCTAAGGATATCAAAGCGTTGGTGTAAGCGTTGCATATCGCGTAGTAGTAGCTTGCAGGCTTTCATAGATTGCGTATGATAATGTGTCCTCAGGTTAATTTCTACCCCATCCATTCGTTCAAGAGCTATTACCAGAGGTGACAAATTAGCTGGGTTGTCTGTAAATTAACAATAAAGCTACTAGCATCCTAATTAATCTTCGCGACGTAATTATTATCCCATTGTAACGTATTTAACATGTATAAATACATGCTACGTACTTTTTAGCGAATTTGTAGAGAACTAGTATAAACGTTTTAACGAGGAGAAATGAAATACGCGCGGATGCTTTAATGATTCGAATATCTACGATAAGTCAAGTACCATATGTAGTGGCTCTCTCTCTCCCTCTTTCTCCCTCTTTCTCCCTCTCTCTCCCTCTTTCTCCCTCTCTCTCCCTCTTTCTCCCTTTTTCTCCCTCTCTCTCTCTCTCTCTCTCTCTCTCTCTCTATATATATATATATATATATATATATATATATATATATATATATATCAATGTGTGTACAAGTGTCATTGCAATTCTCGTATATCCTTTTACCTTTTTTAATCGATAAATTTTTCCGAATATTACATACCGAGAGAAGGGAAAAAGATAGAAGTTGAACTATCATTGAAAACGAATGACAGCAGTGTCGATATTTCTGATTTCAACATAAAACTTCAATACCATGATGTATGTATCGCGTTACGTTTAGCTGTGATCTGTTTTGACGCGTTTACTCGCGAATTTGCTGTACACCTATCAGCTAAATATATGCGAGAGTCTTATTAGATAGACATTTCCTGTCTCTGATCGTTTTCTACTTTGATGTCGCTGATCAATCGCGACGTTCGATTTTTCTTTTTTTTTTTTTTTTTTTTTTTTTCATTCTCTTCATACCCATCGTACGTTACATAAGGTACGAAGAAAATACACACAGGTAGAAAGTTTAATCGGTGCATTTACAAAATTTCAGATTTTCCGGATGAAAATATGAAATGAAAAAAATATATATTGATCATTTCAAGAATTTAAACGAACGAATCTCTTTTTCAGGCTGTTTCTTCGTCGTCGATTCTTCTCATTGATGATGGAACTCTTATTGTCCTATTTCCATACTTCATCGGGGTAATCGAGGTTACAGGAGAACTCAATTATTTGGGTCATCCAGAATTCCTTTATAACGTGATCATCGAGAGTTCTCAAAGTGATTTAGCATCGATAATAAACAGTCCGTTTTTGCATTTCCGACGATACTTTCTTTTTCGTTGAAGTACATTCATATAGCAGCCGACGGCGTGAAAAAGAAATTCATAGACTCGCTCTCTCGTTCTCTCTCTCTCTCTCTCTCTCTCTCTCTCTCTCTATCTATCTTTCTTTTCTTTACTCCCTTTTTTTCTTCCTTTATTTTCTCTGTTAAGCTTGAAAAATAGCCAGCTTTCGGGAACGTACACAAATTCGGGAGGATCCGGAGAAAAATAATCAAATACCTCCCCTGCGTTACGTCGAAAGTATAGCCACAGCGAACCTTTTCCTTTCTTTCGATGGATGATTTATTTCAGCTTCCCTATTTTCTCTTTCTTTCTTTTTTCTTTTTTTTTTTCTTTTCTCTCGTTCGATCGTAAATAGTTCGCATTGTAAAACGAAATTCGTTTTGTCTTTCTTCTTTCCTTTCTTTCTTCATGGGATTTAACGAATCTTTGGACATTTGTTTGAAATGATCGATCGAAAGATAGGAGGAAAAATAAGATAAAGGAAAAAAGTATAAAATAATGAGAGAGAGAGAGAGAGAGAGAGAGAGAGAGAGAGAGAGAGAGAGAGTGAGAGAGAAAGATCTAGAGTGTAAATCGGATTTATCTGTCGTCTGTAGGGATATAGAGTACATTCTATATATTTCTATATCATAGCATTCGCATCTATAAGCTATCGGGTTTGCCATTTGCATGCGTGCAATTTACATATGAGAGCCAATGTGAATGCAAATTAGACGAGGTATCTTGTTCAACGGTGAATATAGACGAGTAGGGAAACGTCGAACTTTCGGTTTAGTTTCTCAATAAAATTCGTTAGTAAGAAAAATAATAATCTTTTGTTATGTATTGATATGTAAGTTATTGTGATAATATCTATGACAAACAATAATAGGGTCTGATAAGATCTTTTTTCTGTCTTGTATCATATTTTTGTGATTTATATGCATATATATGTATACATAAATATTTTTTTTTTTTTTACTATAATTAATATTCATTAATATTTATTTCAACCATAGTCGCAATTCTGAAACATTTCTTTGTAATGATTTTATATGTATATATATATATATATATATTTTTAGTAATTTCACATTATTTTATTGTAAATCAATATAACAAAGGATAAGTGGAACGTTTAATTTTTTTTTTTTTTTTAATATTTAATTATCATTCCTTTTAACTGTACATGATATAAATGTAAAGTGAAACGAAATCGAGCAACCTCGTCTTCGAATTCGACGATTAGACAAACAACGAATTAGTTTTGTAGTTAATTATCGTGAAATGATGGAACGGCGGTCGTAAAATAAGATGAATATTAATACAGAGCTAATTGTATTTTTTGGGGATCGTTAGGCGGGTCATGGTTTGTTACGGAACTTCGTATCTGACGTAAACCAATAACAAGTACGGCCTGGGAACATGCAAGAAGTAAAATTACATTTCTCAGTAGAGTTGTTAATTCTATTAAGGATATAGCGAAATTCGCGATGGTGATTATATTATCACTGGACTGTAGGTTGCCTTTAACTTTAACCACAGAAGTATGCTGCTTCTTTGCGTTCACGTTATTTTTATTAAGGGTTATCATGTTTAGAAAGAGGAGAACGAAAGAGAAGCCTTTGCGAATTAGAACTTTTGCAGCCTTTCGAGATATATCACTGCAAGGAGTTTTTCAAATTGAAAGAAAAGTTTGAGAGAGGGGGGGGGGTGGAGAGGGAAAGGAAGAAAAGAAAAAGAAATGTAAACTGAGATCCTCTCTTCGATTTGTTTTCACGTTTTGATCGAAATAGAAGCTCTACGAGGTACATAGATGCAAACGTCGTCCTCCTCCTCCTCCTCCCTCTCCTCCTCTTCTTCCTCGTGCGCTTCGTATACGATATGAAAAAAAAAAAAAAAAAAAAAAAAAATAAAGAAAATGAGTGGAAAAGTAACAAATGTTGCTTCATTCTTTTTTTTTTTTTTTTTTTTACATTAAAATTTTATTTATTATTTTCCCTTTATATACATGCGATACATAGATACGTCGGTAACATTGTTCTAGTTTTTAAACTCGATTCTTCACTTTATTCTTTTTCAACAAAGGGTCTTCAAAGAAGAAGAAAAAGAAGAAGAAGAAGAAGAAGAGAGAGAGAGAGAGAGAGAGAGAGAGAGAATTTTCTTTGTATCATGGTGCATCTCTTTGATGACGAAGTAATTTGCAAATCGATGATCCCTCGTAATCCTTAGAAGGTTTTTATCATCTTCTTTTGAAGGCGTTCGTTTGTTGCACTGTAAACAAAGAAGCATTGTTTTCCCGAGAAGCTGTTACAGCAAAATGGACAAGTAAAATGGAAAAAAAGAAAGGAGAAAAAAGAGAAGGGATGAGAGAAGGAGTAAAAAGAGATTATTAGCGTTTTTCTTCGTTCAAATCTCCCTTTCGAAAAGGGATCGCATCTTAAGAAGAACTCGCGAGAAGTCGACTGGCGTTGGCAACGTGGAAGGCGTCGCGACGCATAGCCCAACAGCGTCGACGCCCCAGAGCGACGCCATATTCATTGATTCCCTCCACCCATTTCGTTGCTCCTTCTCTCTCTCTCTCTCTCACTTTTTCTATTTTTCTGTATCTTTATCTATCTCTCTCTCTCTCTCTCTCTTTCTTTCTCTCTCTTCCAACATCCTTTCTCCTCCTTTGTTAAATTTACTATTTTGGAATCAGCTCAACGAGTTGTTCGATGTTAACACGAAAACGAGCCACTGACCGGAAGTTCAACTAAGTGTTCATTTTACAAAATTACGTTTTTTCAATCACAAATCTTCTTTTTTTCTTTTAATATCTTCGATTCGTATCGAATATGGTCATCCCTTTTTTTTGGTACCTTTTAATTTCGTCAGGATGAAAGTTTAATGGTATTAGCGAGACGCTTATTCCCTCCCGTTTTTATTATTGCTTCGCAATCGAAATCGGTTACAATTTCTCGATATACTTAGGTAAAACAAAAAAGAAGTTCGAAACAAAAAAAAAAAAAAAAAGACAAATTTCTTGTGAATTGCGATGGATTTAATGTTTGAATTTTTCTTTTTTTTTGTTTTTTTTTTTAATAATAGAATCTTTTTCAATGTACACGCTAGAACGTTCCATTGTGGGTACTTTCACGATTTCGATTTGTGCGAGACACGTCTTTATCAAAAGTTATACGCTAAAATCGTTTAGGATCTCTCTGAAGTCGTTCATAATTGGTTATCTCGGTTAGAGCTTATTTTGCATTTATGAAATACCGTTTCTCACGAAGGGCAGATAACTGTATGAGTTTCATTGCGAGATAATCGTACGTAATGTGAACTTTTGAGGGATTGTTAAAATATGCGAGTAAATCTTTCAATAGATTTATTTTTTACAAAACTTTTCGTGCAGAATTATTCGTAAAAGAAAAAAGAAAGATGTAACTCCTTCATTTGCACCATTACGAAGATAGGAACTCAATCGAGCGTGTATATCACAATTCTTAACTTGTTGCTCCGGAACGTATCCAGTTACAATCACAATACTTATTCCATCGATAGAATGCTGTTGTGTTTATTGCTTGCAGAACAATATTCGTACGTGAATTTCATTTTTTTTTTCTTTATATATATATATATATATATATTTCGATACGTTTCGCGTTTTAACAAAATTTATGAGAAAACAAAGCGCGCAGACCTCGATCGGCTGCTTTCGGTAGTAAAAAATAAAAGCATTACTTAAAATTTATTACATAAATTCTTCACTTTTTCGCGTTCATAGCAAGAAAGCAACAAAAGAAAGAAATAAAAAATAACAATCGAACCGAAAAGGACAAAGAAAGGATAAAAAACAAGAACAAAAAAAAAAAGAAGAAAGATCGAAAAGGGCAGAGAGATTGTACTCGTACGAATTTTCATGCGTTTTACATCCCGAGCATGCGAAAATGCAAGAGTTGAAGGAAGCTCGTTCTCGTTTGTTGGATTTAGTCGAAAAGCAGAGGATACTCTTTCATCAAAAGCGTAATATTTCTTGTCGTTTAGCAAAACACAATGGTGTCGGGCTGATTTTGGTACGTGTCTAGCTAGACCGGCACGTATGCATATACATACGTGCATAGGACCCAGTGATGTGATACAGTTGTACCTCGTATAATTCGTGCTTTGAATTGTTGCTGCATTGCAGTGGAACGTATATGTTGTTGCGCGTACACTCACACGCACAAACACATAAATATATGTACTTGTCTTACCAGCAACATAATCCATCTATCAGCATAGTCATACTATGTCGTATATCATATATCGTGTATATCATACATAGTCGCATTATGCTCTCATTTCTTCATACGTATTACAGTAAGTTCTACATCTTTCCAAGTGGAGAAACCAGTCGAATGTTCCGTCTTTGTCCTCCATTGTTGTTGACAGCATTAGGGTTAGATTTTTGAGAACAAGAGGGATGTTCTGATGATCTTACGTTTCTAGCAGAGAAAGATCCTTTAAGCAGATCTTCTCTCCTTCTTTCACACCATTCATTTTCTTTGTCTTCTTCATTTGTATCCTTCTAACACTCAATCATTCTCTCCTTATTCTTTCGAGGAAAGAATTCTCGTAAAAGCTGTTCGAATCGTATCGATTCTACAGCTATACGACAAAGAGCACGTTGTGCCTGCAGCGAAAATAGAATTTAATATCGGGTGGCTGTGTAAATAGCATTGAGTCTCGCTGACACGATCGTTTGGTTAGTAATAATACTTATACGGAATTCTCACGTCGCTTAGAGAGAGAGAGAGAGAGAGAGAGAGAGAGAGAGAGAGAGAGAGAGAGAGAAGCGCTCTATTTTTCTCCCTCTTGTTCAACTATCAGCGCTCTCTCACGCGCTCTATTTTTCTCCCTTTTGTTCAACTACCAGCCTGTAATCATTCATTCAATATCTTTCGCCCAAGAGAGCCTAATTCCTGTGGTTTAAGATAAAAAGGCCCCCATAGTTCAGGCTCGTATAACATCGCTGGAAATTAATTAATTCGACGGAGGATTCACGTGGTAATGCCTTTTATTCGACTTTTTTATTATCTTTTTTATTTTTTTTTATTATTATTATTTTTTTTTTTTACGTCGACACGAGACAAGGCCGACGTCAATTTCTTATAATCTTTTCTTCCTTCCTTCCTTTCTTTCTTTTTTTTATTCTATCCCCCTCCCCCAGCCCCGGTCTTTCTTCCTTTTGTTCTTCAGTTTCTTTACGACCGTCGATCATCGCTTCGGCGATGGAAACAGCTTTTACACGAGAAAAGTGTCAACCCTTTTCCCCCCTCCCTCTTTATAAATGTACCTTTCATGGATGCTCTCGTAATCAGAGATCGAGCATAGGGAGACTGAGATGGAGACAGAGACAGAAAGAGAGTGGAGGAGAGAGAGAGAGAGAGAGAGAGAGAGAGAGAGAGAGAGAGAAGGAGAGAGAGAATTCGATTATATCGTTATTAATTGCATCGTGGACGGGTTACACGAAGCGAAAGTGAAATCTACGCACATAGCGACTACACGGCATTGGCAATAATTAAGTCGGCTGGATATTGAATCGGTAGTACGAACATGAAAGGAAAAGTTATCTTTCCCTATCGGATAGTTCGGATACGATGAACCGATCAAAGGATGGTAACTTGCGGTATCAATTCGATCGAAATACATCGTTTCATGCTTTATTTCGCATAAGTTCTTTATTATTATTATTATTACGTTTTTTTTTTATCTTTCTTTCTCCGCTCCTTTCCTTGTTCTCCTCTTTTTTTTTTTTTCCAAAAAAGCTATTCTTCCTTTCTTTTCTTTTGTTTTGTTTTTGTTCTTTTTTTCATTACACTCCAAGAGACGACATTTATAATTAACGATGATATTAGGTTCATCGTCGAATTGGATTCAACGTTTCATCACTAAAAAAAAAAAAAAAAAAAAAAAAAAATGTCGAAGTTCGAGATCCGATTGAAGGTACGGGCGAAAGGCTCGATATCTCATATCATAGAAAAACAAAAAAAAAAGAATAATAATAATATATTATATTAGTCATTGTTAGACCGATGTTAGTGAAACGTAAAAAAGAAATGTATAGAGTATCTGTTATCAGAAGAAAGCATGACAACATAAATGGTTTGTAAAATTAAAAGAAATACGTCGTTAGAGTTAGATGAAGGAGACTTAAGATGATGTGTGTTTCCCTTCGTAATTCGTTCGGCTCTTGTGGGATACTTTGTAAATAGCGGTACTCACTTACTATAAAGTCTTCTCTCATCATAGCTTTACATAGTATGTATTGTACATGTATATGTACGTACATACATACATCATACCTATATACCTATATTTACTGCATGCGACGACGACGGTGGAACCTCTGCTTGAGAAGTTTGCTGGCTTACCTCTGTGTATTCCATCTCCACCGGGATATTTACACGCGCATACAAAGTGTCATTACTTTATAACGATTTTTTGTTTGTACACGTAGCGATACGATAAACAACGGGAACGGGATCGTTCGACGAAATTTGAAATTATTTCGCGATAGGAAAGATTTCGGTATTTTTTTTCTCTCTTTTTTTTTTTCGACCCCGCCCCTCCTTTTTTCTCTTCCTTTCTCCCCATTTTGTTTGTTCGTATCTCGTGCATTCGTTATAATCGATACGTACGAAAGAGCAAGAAAAAGATGTTTCTCTGCAGATCGTTCGAAGTGCAATATTTTTTATTGAATTCTCACCTATGACCGTTCCAATTATATTGATATTTACACGAAGAAACACGATCGAAAATTGAATTAGGGATTTATATTATAGTATGTAACGGATTGCTCGAGGGGATAATCGATTGTAATGGAGTTAATTCGTATAATAAATGTAAATTCGATGTAGATATAGACATGTGCACAATTATACTCGTATTTACATACATGTATGCATATATGAGTACATACTTATTCGTATGTACATATACGTATATACATACATATTTATTATTAAAGAATTTGATGTCAGCCATCGATAAAAGTATAATATACGAATACTCATCGCATTAACATGGTTCGAAAATTCTTCGAACGTTGTTATCACGGTCTCTGAACGTGTCGTTGATAAAATTATGATGAAAATCTCGATTAATCGCCTTAAAATATTTCTCCCACGGTAGACGCAAACCGAAAGAGATTCATTTAATTATTTGATTTATATCTGTCAAAGTTTGTATCGTGCAGCAACGACGAACGGAAAAAAGACGATTTATTTTCCAATTAAAATGAGCCCGTTGTGGTCAGTATTGAACATTTTTTTTTTACTAGTCAAATAACTCTGTGTAACGTTCGCTCGCTCTATATTCTAACTTTCAAACAAATTTTTAATATATTGACTTACGGGGTACTAGCATTCTCGTCGACGTATGCACTACTTATAGTTATACTCGCTGTTCGAAATTAGAAGGAAAAGTTTTGAACGCTAAGGCCATAAGTTTTTTAATTTTCGAGAGAAATTTTAATATTAACCACTCGCTTTTTTTCTTTCTTCTTTTTTCTTTGGTTTAATTTTCTTCTTTTCATTTTTTTCTTTTTTTATTCGAAAAGAATTTTTCATACTGTGGCATTCATTTTTACATAAGGAGATAGATAGATAGATAGATAGATAGATAGATAGAGAGAGAGAGAGAGAGAGAGAGAGAGAGAGAATGATAGACGAACGTAGCTCGAGTAGATTCAAGTAGGTCTACTAACCTCAACTTATTTGTATACATCCGTCTAACAAACGAGAACAAACGAGCGTTGGCATGCATTCGCTTTAGGGGTGGCGACGTGCACTGTATGTCAAGACAAGAGGATCTTCAAGGTTGCTCTTTCGTTCGTTCTCTTCGTTCGTGTTCTTTTAGTTCCCTTTCCTTCTTCTTTTTCTTCTTCTTCCACTCTTCTTCACTTTCTTCTCTTTTATTTCGTTTCTACGTATAAATTCGCTAACTCAACTTTTATCTTTTCTTTTCTTATCTTTGTTTTCTTTTCTTTCTTTTATCCTTTCTTATTCTTTCGTTAAGAGAATTCACGTGACGAGCATCGAAATTTCAAAAGTTCTAAATTATTCGTTTCGGTTTATATTTCTTGTGGAAACATTTCTATCGTAGGATTAAAAAGTTAGACTCGACCGTGTCACGTTTATAAGATAGTATATATATATATATATATATATATATATATATATATATATACAATTTAATTTATATTAAATTTAAAGTTTATTCGAAATAATAAGCGGTTTAAGAGATCGTTCAGACAGTTTAATTTTAACTTCGAAGTAGGTAGAATTGTACGAGTGAATCGTAGAAGATTTTAATGCAAGTGTGTCGAGGAGTTTCGTTGAACGTATACAATGGGTTCTTATACAGATACTTGAGAAATCAGCAACAGCTGTGGACAATTTTGCGAAGGGAACATATTATATATATATATATATATATATATATATATATATATATATATATATATATATAGAGAGAGAGAGGGAGTCTCACGGTGCATCTTTTCACTAGAAAATTTTCCAAGAAAGTTTCTTCTCTAAGATGTTTCAAATTACTACCGAATATCAATTGTTTCTTTTTTTGTTTTTATTTCTTTTTTTGATTAATTAAAAACGAACTCAAATTGAACGTTTCAATGTACGCGTCGATATTGTATCATAAAACGTTTCTCGGAACGAAACATGGAAATTACAAATAATTCCATTTATTTTGCAAAACCACCCTCAGGGTACAGAAGCTTATTTCGTGGATATCCATACGTCGCGTGATGACGTTTCTAAAATTTCAAATCGAGTCACAGTATCCGTGCAAGCGGTTTCAATTATAGTATATCGATACCCGTGGACTCTGGTATTTCGTGACACTGAGAGAATTAAGTTTATCCTAGGAATCCGAGAGAAGATTCGATCCGACAGTCGAACGGTCAGAGGTGTTGGAATTCAATAAAATTCCGACACGGTGTATCGCGTTTATATTAGAACCGTAATCCTAGGATTACATATTCTATAGAACGATATCCGATTAGTAAAAGGAAAATTTCTCTAAAGCCAGAAGGTTAATATTTGTAGATAGTTTGTATGGTTAAAGCTTTGTACGGATAAGTGGAGATAATAAACGATAACGATAAAGAGAGAGAGAGAGAGAGAGAGAGAGAGAGAGAGAAAGAGAAAGAGAGAGAGAGGTTTTGTTGATTCTTTAAAAATTGTCTTCTTCCGTATAGACACTCATTACAGTTTACCATCTAAAGCGATCCGATGATAGTACCCGTTAGTACATTAGATAAAGTTCTTTAACAAAGTTTTTTGAAGCGGAACGTGTCTGAGCTATAGATAACTTGCGAATTAGTAACGCGTAATTATTCTAGTTAGATCGGAAATCACTTTTTACTCGTTATCGAGTGCTCTTTTCTTTTCATACTTTCTTCGTCAAAAGGATTTTCATTTTTCCTCTTCTTCCTTCCCACCCTCCCTCTCTCTCTCTCTCTCTTTCTTTCTTTCTTTCTTTCTTCTTTTAATGTATTTCATATGTACACTTCGTTCTTGCTCGATTTAATCCTTCTAAAGGTATTATCAAGGATTTCGCTTTAAGTACGAAAACGCGATAATCGCTTGAGATGGATAAAAATCGGTGAGCCCTTTTTTCTCTCTTAGAAGAACGCTAAAGTTCATGTTGCATCAGGAAACGCTTCCCGATGAAACTCTAGGAGATTGGTGGTAGAGTATGTACACACATATATATACATAGTAGATACTTCTCGAGTTTCTGGCCTTAACAAACATCGTACCGATAATATCTCTATTTTAAGTATAGATGAACGATTAGAAGACTAATATTCTTCTAATCTTTTTGCGGTCATTTCTTACTTCTCATTTCTTTTTTTCAGATAAATTTTTACCAAGTACTCGCAAATTTTTTCTCTATAGCTTTTTTTCCCCACCAGACCTTACTGTTCGTTAATGCGAAATAAATGATATATGTGTATATATTTTTGCCTCTCTCTCTCTCTCTCTCTCTCTCTCTCTTTCTTTCTCTGTCTCTCATTTTTCTCTTTCCGTTCTCGTTTTTACAGACTACGAAATTAGAATGAAATGCATGTAAGCACGTTCGCGTACATAATTCCTTTTTTGTAAATCGTTTCGGGTAAAAAGACATTTCGCTCGGTTAACATTTTCGAAACCTTTTTCTCCTGTGAGCAACGGAAACAAGAAGGTAAGAGTAAATGGTCCGAAATTGGTGCTTGGAAGCAAGAGGAAAGTAGCGGTGTAAGAAAGGATGAGCGAGAAACGTGGCTTATCTCGTACTCGAGGCGCGCAAAGTGCTTCTACTACTTTTACGTAAAACGGGTAGGAGAAGGAAGAGAAGGAGGAGAAGAGGGGATAAGGAGGAGGAGGTTTGGGAAGTCGACGAGGGCGACGATGGACAAAGTCGAGCGCTACTTTGATATGGTCGAGATCTTTACTCTTTTTCCCCCCATACGATTTACTTCCGGTAGATCCGATGAATGAAAAACGTGCAGGAAACTAATTAAAGTTAGCGCGCGTTTTTTTACTGCATTTTTGGTCTTGGACGAAATTCCATTTACGATTCTATTTCAATTAGACGACAATTCTTAACGTTGTGATATATCGATCTTTATTTTATTTACTCTATCGCATCCATTCGTCGAAAATCCATGACGATTTTCGAATTCTTTCGGACGATCATCAATTTAATTTCGATTTAATATTTAATCTTCCTTCTCTTCTTTTTCTTCTTCTTCGTCTTTTTCTTTTTTGCTTCGTTTAAGGATAGGTATTATTTTTCAGTTTCTCTCGGAAAATCTCTTTTTCTTGGTATCGCCAACATTAATCTCCTTCTTTCTGACGATCGATCAAAAACGGACTCCTGGGAAGAAGAATGCCAGACGGAAAATGGCAGACGTCTGCCTTGATTCTTTCCCGTTTGTTTAGACTGTGATGATTCGGTCGTTTAGACGAGGCCAGTCTATAGGATACGAGTCGATTTATCTCGCGGTCGGTGCTCTCTCTTTCTATACCGTCTTTCTTTTTGATTCCTCGCAACTTTGAATTTTGTTTCTCACGTTAAACGTACGAGGAAGGACGAGGAGATTATTCATTAAACGATAAGCGATTTTCTCTTGTGATTCGTTGTTCTATTATAGCTTGAATCATGCAGATTTTGGTACTTATATCTCTGGTGGAAGCTGGTGCAATTTCAAACTCTCTCTTGTAAGATTAAAGCTTGATGATCAAGAGCATTAATTCTCGTCAGCTCGTTGGTGGTCTTCGTATAGATTGAGTGAGAGAGAGAGAGAGAGAGAGAGAGAGAGCAGTTTCCACTCTCTATCAACGACGAAGTCTTGTATATTTCCGTGAAAAGAGGATTAAATACAGTGAGAGAATCTCTGTCTACGGGATAAGATCGACGAGGCTAGTTAATGATTTAGAAAAACTAAAAGGTAGAGATAGATGAAGATAGATAAAGATAGATAGATAGATAGATAAAGAGAGAGAGAGAGAGAGAGAGAGAGAGAGAGAGAGAGAGAGCAGCGTCCATTCTCTATCAACGACGAAGTTTCGTATATTACCGTGAGAAGAGGATTAAATCCTGTGAGAGAATCTCTGTATAAGGGATGAGATTCGACGAGGCTAGTTAATGATTTAGAAAAACTAAAAGGTAGAGATAGATAAAGATAGATAGAGATAGATAGATAGAGAGAGAGAGAGAGAGAGAGAGAGAGAGGGAGGAAGACAAGTAGAGATAGACATAAAGCCGATTGTCGAGGATCAATAATCAATGAGGCAAATTTTACGATGTAGGATAAGAGATGAGTGCAGAGAGATAGATAGATAGATAGATAGATAGATAGATAGAGAGAGAGAGAGAGAGAGAGAGAGAGAGAAGAGAGAAGAGAACTTCTCTATTAATTAATTTCTCTGGCCGTCTCAATCGTACTCGGTTGAAGGCGATGGGAGAATGTTCGACATGCGATTGGCAGAATTTCGAGAGGAATAGCAGAACGGAAGAGGGACGAGAGACGACGCGTTAGATCTGTCAAAATCGTGTTGTAGTTTTGAACGAACACGAGCCACAACTCTGAAACCGATAGGTCACACGATCGAAGACACTTTCTACGAGTAAAACGTCCTCCTTCTGTCCCAACGCGTCGAATTTAAAGAGGGGCTAATAAATCTCGTAGGATTTTATTCAAACCGATTCGAATGATCGTTAATCTCGAAATCGTCGAATCTATCGGCTTTAGAGGAAAAATTACTTACTTGCTTAACGTGTATCCCTCTTATCCGTTCTCGTCAATCGGTAACAAAGTCAATTTCAAAGAAAATTTTCTATGAGCTCGAGCAATCTCGTGAAAAAATGGGCTATGAGAGAAAAATTGAATATCTCTCTCTCTCTCTCTCTCTCTCTCTCTCTCTCTTTCTCTCTCGTGAACATCGAAATGATTTGGTAAATTTCGTCATGAACGACGTAACTCTTTTTCTCGAATGGAAAAGTAGTAATAATAATAATAATAATAATAATAATAATAATAATAATAATAATAATAATAAAATAGAAAAGGATAAATGTTACTAAGTAACCGCTGACGTATAAAGTGCGTTGCTTGACTGCAAAGTTTTTTTACATGAGTAAAATAGTATTACGAGGAAAAGTAAAGGATGAGTTAATATATCGTGTTTGCCTTTCATTCGTAGTTTTGAACTTGCATGATATCCTTTCGTTTGACGTTATTTAATATGAGATGCATTAGAGTGGAAGCTCGTTGATATCCGGTAGTTGTCAAACGGACATTTTCCACGAAATGTGGTCAAGAAATTTATACGTATGCGCATACGTGAGAGTATGTAAAAAAAAAAAAAAAAAAAAAAAAAGGAAGAAAAAGGAATGAATACGAACGGAAAAATTGAATCAGTTTATGCAGCTACGTACATTTTTATTTAGTTGATCGATTTATATATCTATTTACATATTGAGATGTTAAAAGAGAGACTCAATTCAATGAGTTTATAAATATATTTAAATTTCGAGGATAATAAAGAGAGAAAGAGAAAGACAGTGAGAGAGAGAGAGAGAGAGAGAGAGAGAGAGAGAGAGAAGCCAGTTGATCATAAAATTTTTATATTGACTCTAAACGATTTTTGATCACCGTTAATCCGCCACGTAATCCACTTTAAAGGAAGCGCCTTTTAACGACGGCCCTTAGACGATTCTCTTTTCGCCGGCATCTATGAATACTCTCGAGATACTTCGATAATATGAAAGCGTCGTAGCGGACCATTTACCAGCTTGCGATCAATTAATTCGAGTAGACGATTTTTCACGATAACACTCCTCCCACTGTTTCCGATCATTACGTTGATTTATGAATAAAAGAGGAATCTCGAGAAGAGATGAGAGAGGACTAAAAAACTTGTCCCATTTCTATAGTCGGTTAGATAAAAATCGTGATTGATATAGGCGACCGTGTAACGTGCATGAAGTTTTGTCTCTCTCTCTCTTTATCTCTCTCTCTCTCTCTCTCTCTGTGTGTATCTCTTCTTTTTTCCTCATTTAATTATCGGAAAAGTGAACCATTTTTTTCCTTTCTATTTAATTTCCACATTTTTATAAGGATGCACGACATACTAGCACGTTCTGCTTTATAATCTCATGCGAAACACGTCGTCTCTATTAAAATGTACGATTCGCAACGTTTTTATGGCTTCGATTAAATCATCCATATGTATGTATGTATGTATATTGAGAAATTGTAGGGTCGGAATGATATCTCTGATAAGACTATAAGCGATTGTAATAATCGATTCATTCAAGTGTATCCTCGACAAGTGTCAGTAACGAGTGGAATAATTTCAATAACGATGAGTTCGTTGGTTCGTTTGTTCGTTCGATTTATAAATGGCTTAGATTTGAATTCCTTTAAAGGGATCGTTTATTATTTCTTTCTTCTTCTTTTTCTTTTTTTTTTTTCTTTTTTACGGATTTTTCTTGAGCTTCGCGCTTGATAGATCACACGAAACGATGTGCCATGAGAGTAATAACGTATAACCAGCTCGAATATCATCAACTTTTTCTCCGTATATCACGAAGATCGGTATTTCGATGAGAGTTTTAGTGATCGTTTGAGGGAGCTCGTAACTGACCGCCATGAAAGTAAACGTAGGAAGTCGCCGTGCTATTCGTATGGTTTCTCACCTAAAAATAGGCATTATGCTTGAGCACTCGCTCGGTAAATTCAAACTCTCTTTCTCATATATATATATATATATATGCGCATGCAAAATTTTCAAAGTGTATCTAACTAATTTTGAAATAATTTTGTGAAAGGTATAAATTATCAGTTCGCGCGTAACACGTCGGCGTAAAGTAAAATAACGTGTAGTTGAAAAGTTACTAATTGAAATAGCAAGAGAGAGAGAGAGAGAGAGAGAGAGAGAGAGAGAGAGAGAGAGAGAGAGAGAGATTAGCCATACTTTCTTCTCTCTTCGAAATGTCCACAAAATCGAGGAAGAAAGACAGGAAATCGCGGTGAAAGTTTTGGCTTTGGTCCAGACCTACCACTGAAAGTATCGACTTTTCGCATTTCATACTATGAAACGCTTTAATTCAAATTATATGCAAATTCAACCGCAACCATCCTCACGCCTTTAATTATAGTTCACCAGTCTAGAACTTTATGATCTCTGCATTTTTCGGAGAAACGTTTGACGCCCATATAAATACTTTATTCTTATGATATGCTAACTATGCACTTACGTACATATTTAAGATATTTGTGAAAGAATGTCTTCACAGATATATATATATATATATATATATATATATATATATATTTTTTTTTTTTTTCTTTCCGAAGTACTCCCAAAAGAGAAGTAATTTTAAGAGAACGATTGTCGTACTCTCGTAAGAACGATATCTCCGAAAGTTAGGGTGTTTTCATTTGTATTTTTTATTTAAAACAAACAACTTCTACATTGCAAGTTTCCATAAATTTTCATATAGAGTACTAGGCGATATCTCGGAAGGATATTTTTTGTCGAATTTTTTTTCCTAAAAGAAAAGAGTTCTTGAATAAAGCCGCAGTGTTGTATGCTTCTGCGTTAAATTCAAAACTATTACTACTACTATTATTATTATTATTATTATTATTATTATTATTATTATTATTTTTATTACTGCAACTATTGTGAGAGGGATCGATCGTTCGAGTTACGTGATTTATGATCGGCAATACGAAAGAAATCAATTTGTCTCCGCTTACAGAAATAAAATACTCTTTGTATTATCGTGTACCCCCGGCGCGTTTTCAATCGCAAATATTTACACGATGGAATAATATATCTTGGAGCGGATAACTGACAAAATGCTTGTCTCTCTCTATTTTTCTCTCTCTCTCTCTCTCTCTCTCTCTCTCTTTCTTTTTCTCTTCGTGAAATCGTCGATAAAATGTCAATGAAAACAGCGGCGAGGTATCACATAGATAAATTGTATATATCTACCCTTTATGGAAGTAAAAATAACAATGGAGATAGGTTCGTAGGTAGTAACAGTGTGGTAGTAGTAACAGGTTGATGTGAGTGATAGCAATGAGAAGATTTTACGTCTCTATTCTTCACATAGCATTTTGATGAAGTAGTCATGTTGTACGTTTCATCTAAGGTTGCCGAGTTATCTTGCTTTTCTTACCTCTTATGAAAGATCAACCGAGTTGTAGAGCTCACTGACCTCAAACATAATCTAGCTTGCGATAGCAGCCTCGACTGAAAATGCACCGTGGACTCTGATGTAGCCGTTGCCAAAATTACCTTCATTGTTAATATCTCGACTTGACCTTTTCTTCGTTTAGACGTGTATCATACATAAATACATACATATATACATACGTACGTACGTTCTTTCGTTTTTTTTTTCTTTTTTTTTCTTCTCTATGTATTTTCACAATCATACTTCATAAATTAGGATTATTTCATACAACAATACGAAGTCCTTTGCTGGACGTATTCATTCTTCTTTTTTTTTGTTTGCATCTTTATCTTTACTCGAAGGCTCTTTAATTTATTTCACGCTTATTTTGATTACTTTGATCGTGATTTGGCTTGAATTTTAGATATCACGAAACGCTTTTGGTAACGTATGTTAATATATATTTTAAAAAGATTTTACGGAGTTTCGAAATCAAATCTTTACTCCGAGATTTCTTACGTATTTTGTCGGGTCTCTCAATTTTTCACGAGAAATTACTTCCTTGAACTTTCTTGAGAGATGTAATGGGTGTGTATATATATATATATATTCGTACGTCGCGGATCGTCTAAATTTTTCTTTTATCGATACTTTCAAGGAGCTCGAGGAAAAAGGGTGTGGTACAAGGTGTTCACTAATGCAAAGGACTCCTATACTCCATTTTCACTTGCGCGCGAAATCTTCCTTCCGCGTCAACAGAATGTTCATTTTTCCATGTTACTCGCATCGAGTATTCTCAACGGGCGGGACTACGTTATTGATTTTTCGTTTCCCAGGCAACTCTTTATCTTTTCGAATAAAAGGGAGATGAGAAAAAGAAAGGAAGAAAGAGTTAGAGAGATAAAATGTCGTTTTATCTTTCTTTTTGTTTGATTTATGAACGACGAACGAATGGACGGACGGAGTACTGTTCGTATTCGTATCGATACATTTTTCGCATTGCATTACGACACGACATTGGAGTGAGAGTCGTCCAATAGCTGATCATTTTGCGAGAAGTTTCCTATGGAACGTATCAACGATATTTTATTCCGTTTTTTGTTCGATACTGAGTAGCTATCAGAATGTGACATTTAACAGTACTCCTATCATTGATCCTGGGGATTCGGATATCAAAAGAAAAGTAACTATTCTCGTTTCAAATAGAAATTACATTACGTACTAAATAGGATTATCAATAGTTTTCATTTGATCGTAAATATCGATATCTCTCGAAATATTTTTCGCTTCATTCGAGACTTTCATTCAGCTCGGTGCAAGGATTGCTTTCGAGGTACCGAAAGAGCGAACGATATATTCGATTGCGGTGCTTTTCCGAGAACAGAAATCCTCTGATCCGTGTTTTAGGAGAAAATCAAGGCGTAACCTTGTAACAAGATTGGTTTCGTTCTTGATCTAAATATAGATGGCTAATGGAATTGAGATAAATTCAACGAGTTGGCAAACATCATTGAACTCGAATCGTCCACGTGCCGGACACACAGGCCGATCGTTGATTTCGTACTTCGTAACTTCGTAGGTAGATAACAACATAAAAAAAAAAAAAAAAAGAAAAAAAAAAATTCAAGAACATGGATCTCAGTAAACTACGATATATAACGCCACATAAACGTTTCTAATCTATGCGATGTAGAATGCTAATAATATGTATCTACGAATTACTTTGATATGTCTCTGATAATCCGTAATAATAATAAATCTTTCGGAGGGATATCATTTTAATATTAGGATTCTTCGAAACATTCAACGTGCCTACTCGTAAAGGATAAATAAATTAGAGTGGTATTGCAATATCAGAAAAAGGGGAATAAAGTGAAAACTTTAGTTTTATCTCGTTGAAGAATCGAAAATACTCTTCACTTAGAACTCTCGAGAATAAAGCTTTTATCGATTCGCTAGGAGAACTTTCGAGTTTTTTTATTTCTATTTTCTTTTTTGTTTTCTCTTTTTCGCTCTCTTCTTTTTTTTTTTTTTTTTTTTTTTCATTAACCATAGTAGATACAATATCAATTGGAGAGATTCGAATTAGTGTTCGAGAGGATGTCTTTGGTACGCGTAGATCGTAGTTAAATTTTCCTCATAGATTCCGATTTATTCCGTAAACGAGAGGTAGATAGATCGATATAATAGAGAGTCAGAAAGGGAATGAATGAGAGAGATATATAGGGAGATAGAGATAGAGATAGATAGAGAGAGAGGTAGTGGGAGGGGGGGGGGAAGTAGTGCGTTTGTACTGTTCGCTCGAAATGGCAAAGGATGTTTTAGTAAATAATTTAGTGCCTAAAACGGATAAACCCTTTCGTGGAAATGATGTATTAATATAGCCCGGTAATTTTCTTCCTTTTGATCTCTCTCTCTCTCTCTCTTTCTCGTTCAATAGTTCATTAACGTGTTTCAGAGAGAACGCCCATATTCTCGTTATCTATACTAATGTTATCCATGGAACGTTAAATCTCAATTTGTATTTATTTTCCTTTCAGTTTTCGGCCGAGAGAGATTATGACAGAAATATATCGAAAATCATACAGACGTGAATACAGATATTCTCTTCTTCTATTTTTTTTTTTTGTTTTCTTCTTTTTTCCTTCCTTCCTGCTTTACCCTGTATCCATGCGAATATGTTTTTTTCCCCACGTTGAAACATTTTCTTTTCCCCATTATCTCGCTCGAGTACCATATTCTAGTTTCTCTTCATCCGCTATTAACTCTTCCAACTATCCAACGTTCCCTATTATATCCAGAGTTAATCGTATTTTTGGAGGATAATCTGTTCTATAAGCACACAAATACGTATTTATCTACATATAAATGGGATATACACACATAAACATTAAAACCTATTAAATTAGTAACGGTATAGATTACCGTAATATTGGTTCATTATCCGAGCTATTCGGTCTTCATTAATTTTATGACCTCGTTCAACTATACAAGTGAGAATCAAGTACATTCGAGAAAGTTAGGGAGAATTAGAGAGAGAGATAGAGATAGAGATAGAGAGATAGATAGATAGAGAGAGAGAGAGAGAGAGAGAGAGAGAGAGAGAGAGAGAGAGAGAGAGAGAGAGAGAGAGAGAGAGAGAGAGAGAGAGAGAGAGAGTGAGAGAGAGAGAGACAGAGGTAGAGATAGATAGATAGAGAGCTAGAGAGAGATAGAGATAGAGATAGAGATAAAATTCGAAAAGCAAAAAGCTCATATAAACGATTTCAACGAATTTCAGTTAGCTACTCGTTTCGCGTTAATCGTCCTTGGCAAATCCAGATGGATTTCATCTTCGCAAAGCAACGAATTTCACAATAAGATCGTTGGGTTGCGTCTGGGAACACGGAAACGTCGCTGATCTTTCTCATGTTTGGTAGTAGTCGTCGATCACGATGAAAGATCGCTGGTTTTTGAAAAGCATCGAATATCCGTGGCGTTTTACGATAATATTTATAGGACGGTATCGAGCCCGTTGAATTTCCACGAGGATAGGAAAAATTCAAGGAGAAGGCAAACGATTCGTAACTCGCTTGTGACAGAGGAGGGCGGGAGGGGGAAGGGCGCGGTGGGAAGAATCCAGTGCGTCCGATAAAAGGAGAGAAGAACGTTTCACGTTTGTGAGTATGGAAGACCTCGTAGCTTTCTATATCGCAACAAAACCCTTTGTATTTCTTACAAGTATTTATCGAGTTCAAAGACCGAACGCTTATTTCGCTTGTCGTCTCTTTGAATTAGAAAATAAGAAAAGAGAAGAGAGAGAGAGAGAGAGAGAGAGAGAGAGAGAGAGAGATAGAGAAGAAAATTTTTCAATGCTTTGAAGGGGTAAAAAAAAAGGAAAAGAAGAAGAAGAAAGAAAAAGGAAAACCATATAGTATATTCAGCTTTTTACTTTTTTGTTTTGTTTCGTACGTTTATAAAGTATCGAGAATCAGCTGATCGAGGACCATTAAACAAATTGAAGGAATTGTTTCTATACGTGCACATGCGTATCTGAGATTACAGATAGATACATATTTAGATAGAATTTAACCCTCGTTATTCTTATACGATTGTCAACCATGACATCTTACATGTCCTTTGACATCTCGTTAGGAAACAACTAACAGCGTTGACGAATGGAAATGATAGATCGACGTTGCGTTATCGAGAAGCAGATCACGATTTGAAACATTTTACATAGATATTCCGAAGATTCGGCGATATTTTTATTACGACGATATATATATATATATATATATATATATATATATATATACACACATATATACACATACACATATATGTGATATATATATATATATATATATATATATATTACTTTTACTCTCCATTTGAGAATCACTCGACCAGATATAGGGACCGTTCGATTCTATTGTTGGAAATCGCATTCGTTTTAGTTGCCAATCTTGTCGGAGTCCCCTCGGAGATGGTGAACGAATCGGTAGGTGGGGTGAAGTGTGTAAGAAAGAAAGAAAGAAAGAAAAATAAAGAGAGAAAGAGAGAAAAAGAGAAATGACGAGAATCGAATAGGACATGCGGTAAATCGTACGACCAATAGGACAGCGGGGATGGAAAGTCAACGCGATATAAGGACGTTAAAAATTTAGTGTGCGAGCGTGTAGGTACCACTATCGATAGTTACGGTATATACGTGAAAGATCGTTCACGAAACTCGATTATCTTCGAACGTTTTGTCTCTCTTGGCTTTTCTTTTTTCACTATCGCGTCGATATTTTTTTCTCTCTTTTCTTTTTTCCCCTTTCCTTTTCTTCTTTCCTCTTTATTCTCGTCCCGTGTGAAACGTAAAAGGTCAAATTAGTACCGATAAAATACCAGGTGTATTATCTTATTCATGAAAATGGATCAGGAGGACGAGTGCAATCTTTTATCTGCATACGTAAAAGTACTCCCTACGCTTATTCCCGGTTTCCTAATAATGATATCGAGTCGTGTGTGTTCTCTCTGTAATTGTGAATACGGGAAAATTTAGCGATATTTAGTACGATCGAAATGGATTCATATATTAGTTTCTCTCTCTCTCTCTCTTCCTTTTTCTCTTTCTCTATTTTAAGAGACTCATATTCACAGGCCAAAGTGATTAATTTGTCTTCGAGAATGTTTTTTCTAAATTTTATGAAAGGACTTGATTAATATCAAACTTTTTTTTATATTTGACAAATTAAATGAAACAAATTTCCATAATAATTGGATCTAACGTCACGATAAGCGACAATGATGTGTACGATCAATTATTATTAATAAATAAATCATACAATAGTTTAAATTTATACATAATTCTATCAATTTCCTCTGCTTTCTGTTCTTTTGGAATTAATCGATTTGGCAAATGAGCGTTTCGTATATAAAAAAATTCGGTCATCGAGATTGATACCTTGCTCAAATGAAATATTTAATTATATACATGTATATATACATATATATATATATATATATATATATATAAATATGTAATTATATATATACATAATTATATATCTGTAATTATAATTAATCTGTAGAAATTGTTGCAAATTAATTCTTCTTTGCTTTTATTCATATCACCAGTAAAATCAATTTAAATGATCATTGATCATATGAATCTTTCATGAGATAAATATGTTATGCGAATAGATATTGTTTAATTAATATTATAATTTGTAATGTTTAAGTATCATTCATTTATTCATTCCCTTGTTCGTACGTTCGTTCGAGATCGCGTTTACAGAGATTGATTTTCTAATGAAACACTCGAACGTGCACAAATGAGGAAATAAAATCTCGTTTCCCGTTCCGCTAGAATTGTTTATCAGCATTATATATCTATATCTACCTATCTATCTATCTACCTATCTACCTATCTATCTATCTATCTATCTAGCTTTCGTAGAAACAAATTAATTCTCTTCGTTGTCGTAAATCGAACCATCAACAGATTTTCTTCGTTGATTTTAAATTCACAAAAAAAAAAAAACGAAAGCCATTTCATATTCGCCCGAGATTAAATCGTTCGTGTCAGAACAATCCTAACGACGATATAGTTAGATATTCTTGCTAGAGTCGTTTTCTTCTCTCCGTTCAACAACAAAAAAAAGAAAAAAGAAAAAAGAAAAAGGAAAAAAGAAAGAAAGAAAGAAAGAAAGACGAATGTACGAAGATACTTTAGGTATCGAAGTATAGTCAATCATGGGCGTTGCGAGTAAGGGGATATTTCGGTTAAAAAAGAGTTCCCATACTGAAAGAATATAACCTTCGGTGGTATCTAATTTCTAATGACCAGAAGACGGCTATTCTTCTTTTTCCTTCTATCCTCGTATATTCGCCTAGTAGAACCCTTGTTTTCTGCTTCCACTAATGCGCTTTTTAGATAGCACCTTGAAACAGAAGATCCTACAGGATTGCTTTTTCCGGTCTTCGCTGTGGCCGCTTAGAGAATCTTTTACTGCCTTTTTTTTTTTTTTTTCCGTTGAAAGAAGAATGCTGTGGCTAGTCATTGTGAAAGACAGGGACGACGTAATTTCGATAAGAATTGAGATCTTTGTTTTTTCTCCTCTCTCTCTATCTCTCTCCATATTCGATACTTGAGATACTTTGTAAGACGAAGTTTTCGAAATTTTTAGAGATGGACGTCGTCTCTTTCGTATTAAAATTCTATACGAGAGAGTCGAGTGCCTTATATTTCTCTTCTATCATATACATATCTCTTTATAGGTAGATACCTATGTATATCCGTGGAAATTCGATTTATCGAGAAACAACGCCTCAATATCTTTCTCTTTTCTACGGTTGAACCAAGACTTAAGAGTTTTCGTGGCAGGTGAGCTTCCACCGAGCGATGGATCGGAATACTTGAACTCTGGATAAATAAAGAAAAGAGGAAAGAGAGAATCTTGGAAAACTAGATTTCGACGTTTCGATGTCGGTTAAAATCTACAAAAGAATATGAAAAATGAGGAGGATGATAAATAATCTTCTCTCTTTCGATTTACATCTCTCTACGGTACTGCTTAGTTTTGAAAGTTCTTTAGAAAACTGGGTGGGGTGGAGGGTGAAATTAATGGAAGATATTCGATCTTCATATACGGGTTTATAATCAACTTCTCGAAGACCCCCCATAATAATAAAATCTTCGTTTCTTCGCAAGATCGTAATTTTTTGTTTTCCTTTCGTATCTTTTTCTTCTCTTCTCCTTAAACTCGATCTAATTATGACGTATCCTTATCAAAAAGTTTTCTTTCTTCTTCTTTTTCTTTTTCTTTTTCTTTTCAAATACCTCCTAAAGAAGGAAAAAAGACATCACGAAGAAGAGCTTATCTTTGTTAAATGATTTTTAATTTATATTTCTCTATTAACGATCCTCTTCACGTTTTATCTGCTTAACGTTAGAACCCATAAGTATGTACATATATAATAGTTGTAAAAATTGGAAAGAAGGATCGATCATAAATTTTCTTCTATTTAGAGAATGATAGAATGAATGTATGTAAAATTGAAATTTGTGGTAGCGAAAGGAAGGAAGTAAGAAAATTTTAAAGACAAAATAAGAATGGGAACGAGAGAGAGAGAGAGAGAGAGAGAGAGAGAGAGAGAGACAAACGAAGAACGTAAGGCATCGTATACGTATACATAGACGACGTATGTAGGTTCGGGTCGTTTCAGACAAAGTGTTAGTGTCTATAACTTTTGTACTAATAGCGTTAAGAAAGTTTTACTTGTAGAAGGTTGCTTGATACAGTGAACTTTAATTGAGGTACAAAATAGCAGATATAAATATTCAGTTTCTTAAGATTTATAGTATCTGACGTAATATTAACAAAAAAAAAAAAAAAGAAATGGAACAAAACCAGTTTTAGTTTTGCTAGGACATTTTCTCTTTTTTTTTTCTTTTTCTTTTCTTTTTATACAAAATACATCGTCGTTTTTATTCGTATTCGCGTCCTCGTTAGTTTTGCAATTCTTAAAGTACGAAATCTCACAAATGCTACCGAAGTTACTGATATAACTGTATACACAATGTATTAAATCGTTTCGTCAACAAATTAGGAATTCTCCTAGGTAATGTTAGTTTGGATATTAGGCAGCATATGTGGATACACGGTAGAACGGTTGGTTTCACCCAACCATAAGCACATTGGGCTCGTCGTATTGTGGAAGAGCATGGTACATTATTCCCCGGGGATGAATAGAATGGACGTCATTGTCCTTTTAGGTGTAGCACGATCGTTGAATTTAAAACTAATCTATTTCTTTTTATGGAAATATCTAGGAGAAATTTTCGGAATCGTCGACAACGACATTTTCCTTAATTCGTACTATTTCGTCGGTAACAGCTGTGAAGTTTCCCACACCATCGTAAACTTAACAGATAATTGTTCGCACGTAGAATTGTCATTTTAACACAAAACTCATAGAGTTTATTTGCCCGTTTTCTTAAACATTACGTCTGCTATCACAATAATTGCGAAAGTGAATATTTGTATATGCTGTAGAAATATATATATATGAACCGCAATTATAGTTCGCTGTATAAAACAATATCCTGCAAACAGAACTTTCCTCCGGCACGATACAAATACTTCATCCGATATATACTCTGTATATATGTAATGTAAGCTTCATTAAGATTAAACTATACGAAGTAACGAATTGGGAAATAAATTAAATTTAGTTTAACACTCGGATAATTTAACTCCACTTATTAAGTGTTTTTATACGAAGCGTTTAATTACAAAAGTTTACAACACCTAAACGTACTGATGTAGTAGTACACTCGGAATAAAAATGAAACTGGGAACGAAAAGATCGATTTTCGATTATTTCCCTTCGTGTTCCTCCGACGATTCTAATAAATCCCACCGGGGAATGAAACACGTACGAGAATAGAGTGTGCTTCGTTTTTGAGAAAGAAGAGATATAAAGTCAACGAGCCAAGAAACCATAGAAATTGCATTTGTAGGCCTCGATAATGACCTTCGAATGGAAGTAGACAATCGAAATCGATTTTCACCCATTGAATTCGTAACGTCGCTGAACAATTCCTTGTTTTCATCGTTTCACGATATTATCCTTATTATTGGCATTTACGTCATTATGATTATTACGCACGCGACAGAAGAATGGTTCGATTTCGAACGGAACATAGCCATTCAATTCGATTAACGTCGTGAGTTTCATTGATAGCTCGATTTTGAAATACACAGGCTTAACGATCGCAGGACAAGGTCCGTTTTAATATTAATCGTTAGGTAGGTTAACGATACATGACACGTCCCTTTAAACGATTTATTGTCTAACCATACACAATTGGTAAGGCTCGTTTTAAATACCAACGAGAATTTAACGTTTATTTCTGTCCAATCGCAAAATGGGCATCGATAATGTTCACGAATTTTTCGAAAGTGCACCATGGATTTAAGTGTACCATGTACGTACATATGTATTTACGTATCTATGTTTGTATAGACGACCGATCGAGAGATTTTATTTTTCTATCTCGAATGCTGGACACGTAATAAGAAATCGTGTTCGATCGGAACGAACGTGATAGAACTTTTTAACGAACTTCGATATTAATTTCAACAATTCTTCGGCCTCCTTTTTTATTGAATATTTATAATGCGTTATTGAACGAGCAATTCATCGATAGCTAGCTAAATTTCGCTATAGATTTCG